>NNCF01126808.1:384968-395435 GCA_002313205.1 Laupala kohalensis
GGTTCGAATCCCGGTCCCGTCTCCCATTTTCATTCGACGTAACATGATTAATTTAAAAGATTTTGTTTTATTCGCACTACGAGCGTTTTGCAAAACAGTAACTAATCATGAAATATTAAATCATATTCAGCGATAAAGCTAGAAAGTATGTATATTTCAATTAGAATCTACTAACGAGAAAAATGTATGGAGGTAGTAGCATTTGACATTTTATTACCTTATTTTATTTATTTTAGTACATGATGTAAATAAGAGCTTGTTTTCAAAAAGGTTTTTAAAATATTTTTTTAAAGTTTGGGATGTTTCAAAGAATCAACAAAGTATTTACATTACAAATATCTACATTCAACAATCATTAACATAACATCCTACTTAAGACCACATTTGATCAGAATAGAAAACAAACATCCTCGAACATAGCATAAAAATACTGTACCATTCGATGTATTCAAATTCACGACGTATATTATGTGATTATATACAAAAAGTAATTTTCGAAGTATGAATACTAAGAAATTTTCCAATATAATTTTTTGTGTACCCGTCTTTGTTAACTCAAGTCAAAAAAATTATGCTTATGAGCTACAAAAACGAGAGGGCAGTTACATTTCTGAACAGAATACCAGCAGTCCTACTCAACACAACAAGATTAATCCGCACAAAAGTTATTTCCCTGAGTTTTAATTACGTCCCCAACAAAAAATTTCTCATTAATATTCCGCAATACATTGGGGGCATTGTGGTGTGTTTCACGCGTCAGAATGTAGCGTGGAGATGAAAATACGGCTTTGACATCTGCTCTTTCATTTTCAACGTGGCTGACGACCCGTTCCTGCGCCAGTCAGTAAGAAGAGACGACCTGCAGATGAAAACTTTTCAATCACATCGGACTCAGTGCAACTGACATTCCCATTCCGCCATATCTCTTCAGGAGTCTTCTTTTTCCTCCAGTTGTTGAATTGGAATGACACGGAACCTTTCTCAGACATGACATTGAAATACGTTGTCAACGTTATGAGAAACGGGGTGGGTTCTGGACTGGGGAAATGTATCGGAATCCGATGTAGTATAAATTGAAAATACTTTTTTCACAAGGACTAATGTTTAAATAATTACATTACTACAATAAATAATTTAAGACTTATGATCTTTTGCGGATGAACAGTATATATGTTGTAATTAAGAGCTCACCACGTTTCGACTTTCGACTGAAGTCGTCGTCAGGTGATCATCAGCAAAAGGTCGCAAGACTTAAATTATTTATTTAATTAGAACCAATCATTATTTGCAATTGTGTGCAGTTTGTTGGGTATAATTCATCTGATTTGGAATATAATACTTTTCTACAAATTTATTTAATTCCACCACGAAACTTTTTAAACGTAACTGTAATATTTGAACAAAATACCGTCGATTTTCGTTGTATTTCCACAATATAACACATTCTTTAATTTTCGTAATTGATTTCAGTATACTGTATATTTTTTATGACATGCACTGCGCAGTTAACTTTTTCAATTACATTTCAAACATTTTTCACTCAACTTAAAAGGATTTTTTTATATTTTTCTGCCTAGCGAACAAACTTTAAAGCCCAGAGCTTTGAGCTGTGAAACACGTTTTCTCCCAGTTTGGCCCCTGTAGAAATTACGAAATACTTTTACGTAATTCAAATTAATTTTTTCTTAATTTTCTTTTTATTCCTTTTCATCGTATATTCAAGTGTAGTATGTCTATATATTTTCGAGATTCTTTTATATATTATTTTTCTACGTTAATAAGAGAGAAGGAACACACCTGTTTTCCGGAATAGGTTCATGTGACTCTTCGAACTTTTAATAAGATTTCTCTTTATTTACTTCTTTAATTTTTTTTCCTCTGTCCCCTAAGACTTGAAGCCTATTCCAAAANTAATTTTTTTTCCTCTGTCCCCTAAGACTTGAAGCCTATTCCAAAATGTATTCAATTTCCTCCATGCGAACAACGGGTATATTGCTAGTATCCAGTGGTGGATCAAGACAGTAGTCAAGGGGATAGGTGACATGGGAGCATTTTCGTTGAAAAATTATGGTTTTACCACACAAATTTTATAACTACTACCTTTAAATAAAACGCATTAAATAAGTAATTAACAATTAATAATCTTGTATTATTAATAACTATATCTATTATTCATTAAAGTTATTAATCAGGAATTATTAATTTTATTAATCTAGTATTACTAATAACAATAAGAGTTATAACTAATAACAATTATTAATCTGCTAACACCTTTGCAAGGTGTGCCATTTATCTACTTCAATTTTATCTGTTAAGAGTTCTTTAATCAAACGTGCTTAATTAAAGAAGTTCTTCTGTATAATAACGCGTGACAGGTAAAAACCTTTGAGAAATACGTTGATTTTTTATTATTTTTTAGAAGAAGTTGAATACTTGTACATAAATCAATTTACGTAAAGATTCATATACAATTATGTTTTATGGTAATATCACTGTCTTTTTTGAGACCATGTCGTTTTGAGATTACAGAAGTGCATTTCTCTCTCCTATTATTCCTTCCAATGTTCCTCCTCCATCCCTATACGTTCATCGTTACTCACACTTGTTATTGGAAATGAGTTGCGGTCACACGTGTGGAAGGTATTGCTTTCGGAAAGCAAGATCTCTCGTCGGAAAAGGGATTGTTTGATCAACAACGTTTGATTGCAGGGAAGGTATATATTGCAGGACTCCTGTTCAATAAGCACGACCTATTGACGTCCTTGGAAATTTTATTTCGTCTCTGGGTCAATCCATACGAAACGGTCCGGAGGTTTTGTAAAAAAAATCCCATTTAAAATCATATTTTTCCTGTTCCTTTCAGGAGTTTGTAACTGATTAAAAAATAGATCTCAAAGCGTTTATGTGTGGCGGCCGTTTTTGTCCTCCCGCGTGCGCGTATTCTTGCGATTTTTCGCACTTACGTTTCCGCTTTTTATCTCAAGACCTTTTCATTTTACAAATATCAAACAAAATCCTCTGCAAAGATCATATTTCATTGTATAAACTTTGTCCAGTCTACGAATTTTCTATTTATCTTATTTGTATGAAAAAAAGTTCACCTAAACTTTGCTGTAAAAAAGGAGCAAATTTCACTTTTTGTGTATTTATTGTTACAAAATAAGAGGTATATACAGCTTTATGTTTTTTTTGTGTGTTGATGGCATTACATAACAAATATCAACGTTCAAACTTTTATTCTTTATCCTATATGAATTTTGGAATTTTGTCAAATTTAGGCTTAAATATCTCCTATGGGGATGGCGCTAAAATTCTGAAAAATGGCTGTGTTTTGTATGACGTTTATGAAAACTAGAAAGCATTTTTATATACTGGGCTAATAAAATTTTTACAACACCTCAGATATGAAGGAAACTAAAATGAAAAACGATCCATCATACTTCACCGATTGTATGGATTTGATTTCGTTATTTCTATTATATTTTATGTTTAGAATGACGCTGTGTGTCGAAGAACGATTTATTACATTTTTCACAAAAAAATATTTTAAATGTTTTATTTTCCTCATGAACGATATTACTAAAAAAGAAACCGGAACTGTTTCGTACGACCCTCCTCAACGAGTTTTATAAATAACCATCAAACGGAACAGATTTGCGTACCATCCAACCGTTGAAATATACAAACATTAAAACAATTATTAATTTTATATATTAGATTCCACAATCCACATTGCTACGACCCACATCTAAAACGCGTTAAATAATTATAGGGTCCCATAATTTGCGCGCTGCATTGAGTACCACACAGCTTGACATGTGTGTTCATTATTTAACGTCAAAGGGATGATACAACTTGCGCTATGTTTTCAGCGCAAACTTTCCAAATAACTGTAAATTGAATTCCCAATGGGTAGGTAGCAGAGCGGAAATTGCTAGTTTAATTTGATTAGTATGTTACATTTGAATTCATACTCATCACGAACACAGCATTGCCCGGTAATGTTTTTATGAAAATAAAGTTGGAAAATGATAAAAAATATCTCTTATGAAGTCCATTTCAAAAACGAGATATCTTATATTGTCTAGGTGCTGAGTCGATTACCCCTTTAATTTATTGATTGCGATGGAAAATGTGCAAAAATCCTCCCCGTCATGTCTTTGACGAAACTCGTCGTTTAAAGTATTTGAAGGTAGAAAAAAGGTTTGGGAGTTATTTGGGAGTTAAATTTAATTGGGGATGATATTAAAATCACATTTTAAAAAACGATCAATTTTGTAAGTATTTGTTTCGTGTACTCCGAGGTAAGAGTATTTAGTTTTGTCGAGTTACGATAGGTATACCGAATATAAGAAGAGCTGTTTATATTTTGAGAGGATTTTAAAACTGAAGTTTAATATTTAAAATTTTGAATGTAACTTACGGGGACAATTTGGACACAATTTCTTTCTAGGATGTATACATCATAACGCAGAAAGATGTATAAGAGGAATGTTCTACCATGCCATGAACAATCTTTGCACTTAGTCCCGTCAGAATCACACAAGTTTGCAATTAGTTCTAAAGTAAATCAAACAACCAATTGTATAGCAATTTTATACGGCCATATTCTAGATCAAGAAAAAAACTATTAGGTGACTGCTGTATTCAGAAAGAGTACTCGTAACTTGATAACTACAGTGTGTTTCTCGTCTGTTAGTCTCACTTGGGCTTAGAAACGCTAATTCGCTTTTGTACATTTCATTCTTATACACTGTCGGTAGTGTGTGAATTATCTTCTTGTTCTCCTTTATTTATTTATACCATCTTAAGTAAATACTTTTGTTATCATTAGTTTCAATCTACTCGTTCGTGGAATTTGTTTTAGATTTCGAGTTCAACTCGAAAATTTGGTGACCCCGACGTGATCCGAACATGTGCATTAGGTAACACATCTTTTCATAGCAGGTGTTGCGTAAAATTTTAATTTTTATCAGTGAAATTTTTGAGATCCACTGGCTAGTATTCGTCATGCAACTACTACAAAAGCATTTGCAGTGGTATTCTTTTTCGGTAAAATGACGTCAAAATGCTCGGTAGACTAGAGATGTGTATGCGTGTGTATTTTCTCTTCTCGTCCTTCTTCTCATCCTTCTATACACGCGCAGAAATTCTTATGTCATTTCACCACATAAAATCGAACTATAGAACTCTATCAATATTTCTCGCGAAGTTATATTCGTCATACAAAGAAATTCCAATTCCATGTCATTTGTGATTTAATATTAGCTTCCTCTTTTGGAGAAGTCGTGTCCCAACCCTTTTCTGGAAATTTTGCACCACGCGAAGGCTTTGATGAACATCATTGATTGACAGTTGAAACGACCTACAGTCAAATAAGAAAGTCCATTTGTAGTATATGAAAACCAGTAAAATGGATAAATCAGTATTTTTTTCAGACATCGAAATTGATATTTCAGAAACCATTTTTTTATTTGACTCTATACTACAAACAAATGTATAAGCTACCACTCCTATCAAAGCATTTGAAGCATTGTAACTTTTGTTACGATGTTGAATTTGTTAAAATACTGCTAGCCGAAAAAAGTATCAAAAAGTATTAATTAAAATTCTAATCACCCCTTAAGGTGGGAAAACCACTGTAAGTTAGTCAGATCACAGAGATGTATAATTGTTTTCTTTATTTTTATTGTAACAGTCATGAAACACAACAATATGATTAATAATGGTGAAAAACCATGATTTAATTTCTGTCTATCGGTTAATATTTTAGTACAAATAATATTCAAGAACTCACTTGACTCGTTTGAAATGCATAAGAGCTCGTACAAACATGGCGGCCAAGCGCAACGGTTTCGTGCTATATGCATTTCACCTCGGAAAAAGTTAAATATATTTTTCAGATGTTCGGTGATCTATAGATAGAAGTGATGTATAAATACGAAGGAAAATTTAGTACAAATCAAAGTAAACTTCCATCACTTTCGTGATTTAAAAGTTGGTGTAATTTTATAAATAAGTGTTTTCTCCATAAGACGCAATGTATTTCCACATCAATTATAATTACAATTATTTCATTTAAATGGCTAGTGTAGTATGTGTTTCGAGTTGAAATCACAATAAGAACATGTTACTCTGTTCACTTATGTCGATTTAATTCTACCTTCGCTAGTTACACCTTAACCCTATACATAGATTTATTCAACAAATATTTTATGAACGTGTTTGAAAGATCTACGGAATATTTCTATGACAGGAATACGATTTATATACTATACTCCGCGACAACCGAATTCCTGAGAGATTCCGTATCTCTGTTACCGGATTTTAGTTTCAAATTTAATTTTACTTGTTAATACATGCAGAGGAATGGATCTCGATTGGGTTGAATTTTTCATTTAGAAGGCAATTGGAAATAATATGGATACCAATTCATTCCAGCAAATATTCTCTCCATTGAAATTTCATCCGATATTTTGAAAAAGATCACTTAGATTGTACAGTGAAATGTTACTTAAACACACACTAAAACATCAACCAATTATTGATGAACGATCGTAAATCTCAGATTGTGAACTGGAGCAAAACTTCATCTACAAACGTAGAAAACCGACATAAAACCAATCTAGCTGTTCATACTCCAAAAGAGAAAAACCTCTCCTACTCTCCAGAAAAAAAATTTGTTTCAGAAAGAAACAAGTAAATTTTACAGGTGTTTTGCATATTCATAGACAATATTTTGTTTTACATGATTCTTTATTTTACATGTAAACTCTTCTTTTTCAGTCCTTTTAAACTCTACCACTAAGCTATAGTTATTTGTAGATAATAATAGAATGGTACTTTGTCGGAACCGTAATTTCGTGTTTCTGGTAATGTATAATATGAATAATTAAACTAATATCACATACAAACTCGTACCGGCATTGTGAATCAGAGGAAAATGTCATTTTCAAAATTCCCTCACTTCCATCAAAATTGAAAAGAAAAAAGTATTACATCCCACATTGACTGCAATTATATTATAATAGTTGACTATTTTAAAAATTTTGCAAAAATTAAATTACGAGGTTAAATTCTGCTGTACCTATATTAGTTAAATAGAGAAAATACGAGAGATGACTAGTGAAAAAAATGAAGTATACGTTAGAAATAGAAAGGAGACTATCCCCATAAACCAGAGAGATGAAATCAACAATTTGGAATGAAGAAAACAAAATTATAGTATTTATGTCCATTATACAATCAAGGAAAATAAATAAATTACAACTTACAACCCCTTTTTGTACGATCACAATATATTTTTGTGTGTTATCGTTTCGAGTCAAGATTTGAGTCGTCGTCAGTAGTGAACAAATTTTTAACTGCAAAAGTTAACATATCAACAGAACAATTGAACGTGATATAATCGTAAATATTAATTTAAATTATGTTTACTGTATCATATGTTTACAAAAAACGTGAAATAACAAAAATATATCATAAAATAATATTGTAAATACTCCATCAGTATCAGATACATGAAAAGAAATAAATTGACTGTAAACAAAGCAATACAAACTACGTACGACCACGTGGAAGACAATAAACTAATTTACTCTCCGGAAGTAAGAAGGAACCATTCAATCAATTCCGATCAAGAATCCTAAGACAGACGGATTTAAAATTTCAGCACACTTCTAAGATAAAAATAGTAAGGAACATGGTATAATATCAATAGAATACCAACAAATATTTGTTTTCATATCATCTTCTATAGTTCTGTTGCTATGTTTATTTGTGGTGTTTAAAATTTGTTTACATTTGAGGACGACTCACAACTCGAAATATCAAAACATTGTCTTTTGATAACACGCACAAAATATATTGTAATCTTCCATAAAATGGTTGTAAGTTGAAATTTACTTATTTATCTTAATAAATAAAAATATATGAATAAATAAAATACTCTGTCCAGATGTTGTCACTGATACCTAGGCATATTATACCAAGAAATCTGAGAAGCAAAAACAAGTTATTTCATCCACCAAAATTGAAATCATATTTAAGTTATAACGTACCCATGTTGCGTATGTGAAGATTGTTAAATGACTCCAATCTAGATGTTATATTGACTCTTAAAAGCATCTTTATAAANTTGTTAAATGACTCCAATCTAGATGTTATATTGACTCTTAAAAGCATCTTTATAAATCAAGCAAAAAGTTATTTTCTAAATGAACTATACTAGTTACTGCATGAGACAGAAAATTAATAAGCGAATGTGTATTGTGTTCGTTATATACAAATATGTATCGAACTTTGTGAATTGGGTGATTGCCTGTATGGGATATAAATAAATAAATGTTATCAAACATAATTCTTGCGGTTTGGCCGACGATTTTAGTATTATCTTGCCAACGTTTCGGTATCGAACGTTACCTTCATCAGGGCTATTTCAACATTCATAATCAAACCTATGATTGATAATACTATCCACTTCTCCATATTAGACAACTCCACACACATTTACCACAAATTATATTAAAAAAACTTATTAATATTAGTGAAGATTTACTAAGGTATGTAGTTTTCTGTTTGTACAGCCCTGATGATTAACGAAACGTTGGGAAAGTAATTAAAAGAATTTGGCCAAACTGCAAGAATTTTATTTGGTGTTTTCCAATGACTGATTTCATCGTTACATTACATAAATTTTATCCTTAGGTTTATTGACGCGGAGTAAAGAAATTCGACTCACCCGCGCCATGGCGACCGCTGGGAAGTCATCCCACACCAACAGATGGTCTTCCCCAGGTCCTCCGGCGCGTTGCCCGGCCAAGATCCTGGCAGCCGTGGTGGTAGCGACTCCCATGCCGTCGCCCACGGCTAGGATTACGTTCCTAGCGCGTCGAGGCGCCGTGGACGCCGGAGGGGGTTTATGCGCCGCATCCCCTGCAGCAGCCGCGGCTTCTGCAGCAGCTTCGGCGGCGGAGGCTTCTTCATCTGCGGCGGCGTCCACCCGCCTCTGGATCTGCTCGCGGGCGGCTTCGTACCAATACGAGCTGTCTGCAACGCAAACACGGTGACAATGTAGTACAAATTTACGACTACGTTTGTTACAAGCGAGCCTTGCCAAAGACCGAACGACTACTGCAAAAGAAAGTCGGTCGACCCGAAGGGTCACGGAATACTAAAACTCCAAAGAGCAAAGAGAAGCGAACGCAAGAAGACGCTTCGGTGAACAAGCCAATGAGAGACAACTGTCTCAGGGCACAGGTTCTCGCTATACAAGCTCAAAAACATAGCAGTCACTAGTAGTCAGGGGATCGCAACGAGACTTACTCCGAGTCGACCAAAGGAGCAGTGTCCACCATTAGTGGCCAGTGGAAACTTACTTCTCAGTAATTTCAATAATGTGTGTCTAATATGTTATTTCAATTCCGTTTCAGTCAACTAACGACAAGAAGAAATCTGCATATATTTGATCTATGAAGACAACTTTTTCATCATCTCCTTCGGGTAACATTGTCCGAAGACAACGTATTAATTGAAAACTCCGCCAACTAGACTTGGGCATCATGACTTCATTCGGTGAATTAGTTGTTGATGGGCATTCCCGAAGTCTCAAGTATCACAAGGATATTTCAGAAAGGCAAAGTCATTCTGGATGTTCTGTTTGGTTTAAAACTTTGAATTCAGAAAGTAATTCAGCGTATGTAGTGTTTAGTTTAAATTCATTTAAATTGTTTTTGATATCATGTTGTTAACAATACAGAACAAATGCTGCTTAATAACATAACAAATTTGATTTCTGTTCACAGTAGTGCAATTTATGTAACTTTAGTATTAATTTCATAATTTATGTATTATTTTTGTATTAATATCTGTTAGTGGTACAGAACAAATGCCACCTAGCAACATATCAACCTTGAGCTCAAATAAGTAATTCTGTTTCCGAACGTTAAGTATTAGTTTACAAACTGTAAACAAATAAGTATATTTTCTTTGTTAAATAAATTTGTTTTTGCAAAAATGAACATATGTGTTGTGAACCCCACATCTTAATCTAACGATTGAGTCTTTACTCAATTTCCTTTATGTTGAGAATCTAACCGCTCATAACAACATTCAGCGGGTAAATTTTACATACAAAAACAGAAAATGGATCAACCCATCAAAATATCTCGTACAATTTCTCACGGGACACGGGAACTTCGGGATGTATTTTCGGCGTATGAATAAGATAGAGACATAAAAGGAAACAACAGACCACGTATTGTGAGGTCGTCCACTAGGGGGGTGTTTATTGTAACAATAAATCGTGAATTTAGTGTTTTTTCAACTCTTATGATTTTTAAGCACTATACACAGAATAATCTATAGTTCGATAATAACTTGTACATGTAAAATTACAAACATATTTGCATTAAATTACAAACATATTGACATTATATATGTATTATAACTCGCAGCTAACTTTTTATC
>NNCF01126808.1:395507-414283 GCA_002313205.1 Laupala kohalensis
GGTCCCTTGCTTGCTTCCGGAGAGTAAATTAGTTTATAGTCCTCCACGTGGTCATACGCAGTCTGTACTGTTTTTTGACAATAAATTTATTATTATATGACCCAGAGAGAGTGGCGTACATGCGGAGTTATAGTTGGTTGGATATATTAACACCTCATGCAAAACATAATCTAATAGAGACAGAACAAAAATCTAACTTTCTCCAGGAGTACACCTGGAAGATATCAGAGATAAAAAATACTGTTAGAAACGTAAAGATATGCGCACGCCTCCATGATGGCGGGGACGGGTAACGCCACAACGGCGGCTACGTTGCGCAGACAAGAGATAAAATACAAATGGTAAGTAATTTAAAAAATAACAAGTGCCTCGTTTCGCACAGATACAAATGCGAGGAAGCAGACGAGGGATGAATGTAAAACAAACAAATAAATACATTAGTACTAAGATTTTTATATAGGTGAATATGCTGTTTTATACAATGTAAACAAAAGTTAAAACAAACAAAAACAGTAGACGGTTGGTAGTGAGATGGTTTAAACATTTCAGAAACCCTGAAAACAATGGATCTTATACATTTACTTTTATATTTCAAAAATTATTTATTTTTATTTAATGTATTTTGGCGAGGTTCAGGGTATGAGGACTATTCTTCCACCTAACTGTTGAACTGGAGTGAAGGAATTGGAATGCAGAGATGTTGGGGTGTCGGAGAACTTATGGTACGGAACCGATATTTGTCTGGAGTAGGTGAGGGAATCCCCAGCTGAAAACCTCATCTAATTCGGCCGAGCAGGGTGTGAACCCACGCTTTCCCGCTCAGCGGGATCGTGGGAGCGAAGACACTACCACTAGATCACCGCTGTCGATTTACCACGCTGTCAAAAATAGTTTTAAGTTACTTTTACATATAAACCAATATCCACCCAATAGAAACCAATAATACCTAAGTCGTGCTAGGGGTGTCTTTTTTCCAGGAGGGCTGATTCTTTACTTATACGACATCACAATATCACTATCAGAATGATGCCAAAAACTGTACATTCGTTACTGGTATCTGACGTGTTCGATAATTTTTACGTTGGATCCCCTTTCCTGGTGGTACTGGGGTTTATACAGTTTTAGAATCAATAATTTCCGAATAATACATGGATGAAAGAACGCATTCAATTAATTTGTATAAGAATTAAATCCGCCACTGCCCTTGGACCCTTGATCTGAATTTATGGGATGGTCCTTTGCTTGTTTCTGGAGAGTCTGTTAGCTTCAGAGGGTAACTTCTTTTTTGACAAGTTCACAATCAGTCCACATTGAGCGGCAGATAAAAACATTCAAAACCCGACCGTTATTGTTGTTAATCAATTTTTGGGACCCCTGAAGTGAAGTAATACCCTCAGTGCCACATTCGTTCACGTTTACCCTGTGAATAAGTAATAAACACCTTTTGCATTGGGAGTGTGAAAGGGATGAAATGTAAAAACAATCAAAATGATTGTTGTTGATATTAGTGTTGTGATCGTAGTGTTTGGGGTCAATGTAATTACTAATGACATTCTCGAAAGCGTTAAAACCGTAAAAGAGTCCATATAAAGCCCAGCACCCCTAGGGAAAGGGATGCAATGTAAAAATTATCGAACATGCCAAATACCAGTGACGAGTTTGTGGCATCATCCTGATAGTGATATTCTGATATTGTGTGAGTCAAAATTCAGTCCTCATGTAGAAAAGACAACTCTAACACGACTTGGGTATTATTGGTTTATATTGAGTGGATATTGGTTTATATGTAAAAGTAATTGGAAACTAATTTTGAAATATAAAAAAGAATTGCACAGGTTGCTGAGACGTTTAATTATACTACCAATGCCGTTAGCAAACCACTAACGTTACTGAATAACGATTTCAGTGGATATCAATGAGAAAGAATAAATTTGAAGACATATTACAGAATTAACGCGAACAACGCTGCGGGAACTCAGCTAGTAAATTGAATTGCAGAAATAAATAATATTGAACTTCTGAAAGAAATAATTGAATTGCAGAAATAAATAAGTGGAACGAACACTTCAAATATCTCCAAAAAGGATATAGATTTCGATGTAAGGTTTTCACAAAAAAGAGTCCAGACATACGGCAAATCATTTAAAATATTGTCACTTTACCATTTAAAACCATGAAACATTTCTTTTTTCAACGCTGCTTTAAAGCCCAACAAAACACACACGAACATGAGAAATGTATTGAATTTAAACGAATAACAGATTAGCAGTCGCAAAAATTAGTAAACATTTCCAGAAATAATTTTCGGATAATGAGATGCATTAAATGAGATGCACTTTCTTTCTGAACTGAAACTGAACATTCAAATTCCATGCACTTAGAAACATGTCCGTCTTAACCTTATTCAATCAGATTCTTTTTACAATGATGCAGCTTTCAATAATGTTAGGTTATATTTCAATAAACGCATATTTGAAAGAAAATTATTTATAGATATAAATGACACATAAAAAAGATACGAAATTACTAATATTTTTAAACAAAGAATTGAATTTCTATATCAATTTTCAAAAAGATTACGGTAATATCCATAAAGGGAATGGATTGTAGTTTGTTTGTACTAGTTATGATTAAAAGGGTGAATAACGGACAGCTGGATCGTTCTTGCTGGTATAGTATTCCTAATACTATAGCGGCTATGTTTAAATTCATCTTATACAACACAAAACAATCCGTCATGTTTGGAGTATTTAACGGCAGAAGCACGCACTGTAATTGATGGTCATGTGTGCTTATAACATTTCTGTGATATGTTACCCTGTTTTATTCTGTTTTATTTTACTGTTAACAGATACAACACAATGAAACGTACTTTGATGACAAAAGTTTTTGAATCAATAACAATTTGCGTTCTGAATGTTGAGAGTATTATAAAACGTGAAAATTATTATTTGTCAATTGCATACGTCAATGAAGACATTTAGTAACATCCATTGCTATTCAAAAACATTTTGTTTTGTTTAGCTTTGTTTTTTTTCGTTTGATGTAAAAGGTCAGTATGTAACCTACGAAATTTAACAAATATGCTTTTAGAATGTGAATTAGTAAACAGTTCGCCAGTTTTTATATAAAATGAGATATACAATTAAACTGGTATGCCATGTCAACCACATTACTATTCAAAATAAAATTACAACTAATATTCCTTGATTTAATTTTACAATTAATTGATTATTTTCCTCATAAGAAATTGATTGCACAAAAAACCCCGACGTGATTCGCGGAAAAATTCCTTAAGTTATACATAATCTTTATTTAAATATTTTTTGGATTTATACTAATTTTTTCCTTTTTTGTGAATAATTTATTAAATAATTACATTTTTTATACAAATATCGTACATTATAGTATGGATGTTATTGTAATATGAAAAGCATAAAACAAATTGAAAGAAATATTTATTATCTCTGTACCTTATCAATTTATATTGCACAAATGATCAATCCATTGCCAAAGTCCGTTAACTTACCATTCTTCATGTGACGTGTCCATTTCGTAAAGGTATGAAACAAAATATACTTGTGTATTTCGTGAAAGAATGTGAAAGTATTTCGGGGGGTTATTTTCCTATCCTATGATACTCGCTACCTTCCTGAAATGATTCTCCCTTACATAACACCCTCTTCATATCCGATCCGATTTCTGAAAACTCACAGACTAAAGCGTGTAATAGGAAATAGGTCGTAGAGCACTGCTAAAGATCTGTTTCCCCACTCGGAAAGCTGCACGAGAAATAATTATACGACCACATTAGTGGCTTCCAACAATAACCAGGTAAGTGTACTTTTTCCGAGTTACGGTCTTTTAAAGTTTCCAAAATGTTTCTCTGTTGATATTCAACTTTCATGCAATGTACTAGTATAATACTTCATTACGAAGATAAAAACAGATTTTTACATAATAAAATGAAAAATTAATGATGTTTTTAACCATGAAATATGAAGAATATTGTTGAAAAATTCGCTTAAATTCATCGTTTTGATAATTTTACCATATTTTTTAAAGTTCAGTTAGTACTCATGTAAGCCATTTGCTTATTTAGAAATTTTTTATCGGATTTACCTGTTTATTCCTAATAAACATTTTCTTAACTGGTTATTACAGCGTCTTTTGAGTTTGTACGTAAAATTTCACTGCTCTTTTCGAGAAAATGCGTTTTTGGATCGTCCAGACTAATACGAATTAAATTCACCAAAAAAACATTTTTGACTGATTATCTCTTTCATTTTCTTTCTTTTTTTCCCAAAAAGCGCAATTACGTGATTATTACTCAAAGCCACATATATAAAAGAGAAATTTGAATTTTTAAAATTTGTAAAACATTCTGCGCGAAGTCACAAACGAACAATGCATATAATGCAGAAACGATGAAGAAAGTTTTAAATGTAGTTCGGTACCGAAATATTTCCTAGATTGAGATGTAAAAATATTTTTTTTAATAGCATTAAATTACCTTCCTATATATTATCGACAAACATATTGCCAAATGTTTCCTTATTTTCCTAGTTTTTACGTAGGACTAATGAGCAAACATTGCTCTTTTCTGTTGGCTAACCTGTTCCTATGTTCATGTTTGTTGTTTTGTTTTACATCCGTGGTTTGATTCGTAATTGTTTTGACAATTGAATATGGCAAACATTTTCAACAGATACCAATGGGGGTTCAAGAACGATTATTTACGCACAATTCAAAACATGTCGCGATTGGAGTCGCGAGAGCTCAGCTATCAACGGATATAATTTTGTATACCTACATAAATAAAAATTTAATAAAAAGTTCGTTGGAAAGATAAATAAAAATTAAATGTGATTCGTTGGCATCACTTGAGAACGGATGGGCCGATTTGTCTATTTAAAAAACTGTTCGTTATAGTCAGAATAAGGTTTTTAGGGAAATAAAAATTGGAAAAGTTAGGAAAAATTTTTCTATGGGATTTTTGTATGAACTCACGATTGATATGCGCATTTCTTTCTTTTGATTGTTTACTTGAACATGGACCTTGGAATCGAAATAGAAATGTAAATAAAACACCTTGAGACTTAAGTTTTGGAACAAAACCACATGGTTCCAAGTCGATCACATTCCACATCACACATTCCCAGCATTTCAGCGGTGTACTGCTTATAGAATTCATCTCGCATGTAATATTTCCCATTGGCGTACTTCTGTGTGTTCTTCTCTTCAAATTGAATATCCATGACCNAAATAGCTTTTCACAAATTCACTAAACGACCTCAAACAAATTTCTTGAAATATGGTCAGGACATCTGTCGGGTCACCAAGTATAATATATTATTCCCGAAGAAAAATCTTCAACATTGACTACTGTCACACGATATTTGATATTTTACTGGGAAATAGTATTTAGAAAAAATTACCAAAAACGTCAAAATTATTTCATCCGTACAAAAATGCACGACTACTGGCATTAAGCTTCGATTTCAATTTGAAGAATCGGTAAAAATCGGGGTCAATCGGTGGACCTCAATCCGGAACTTCGATAAACATGAAGAAGACCACTTTACTCCTAAGAAAACACTGCTGCAATGAAAACCTATTCCTAAGAGGTATTTCAATATTTATAAAAAATTAAGAGAAATAAATGTCCCGGATATTCCAAAACATTTTTCAAGTCGATTCGAATCTATCAAAATAACCACTGATCATCACCAAGCCTTGGACTTGTTTTCTCACCGCCTTGTGTGCACCATTGAAACAGAGATGTCTCGTTGAGCGTGTTTGTATTTTTCCATTTAATCAAAAGCGTTTGGAATATTATGTTTGAACGCGCGAGTGCTTGTGGATCGGATATGGCAAAGTACTTCCTGCGCTTCGTCTTCATTTATTTTCGCGCTTCGATGACGTGACGATGAGACAAACGAGTTCTTGGCCTCCCAACTAAAACAGAACGAGATGCAGTGCTATGATTGGAACACAGATATCAAGTTGTATTTTTTTTAGTGGGAACAGCACTGTAAGTTAGTCAAATCACAGATATGTATAATTCTTTTCTTTATTTTTATTGTAATTGTCATGAAACACAACAATATGAATAATAATGGTGCAAAACCATGATTTAACTCCTATCTACCAGTTAATAATGTAGTACAAACAATATTTAGGAACTCGCTTGACTCGTTTGAAATGAAGCACAAGAGCACGTAACAACATGGCGGCCGAGCGCAAAGGTTTTGTGATTTATGCATTTCACTTCAGAAAAAGTGAAATATCTTTTTCAGATGTCCGGCGATCTATAGATGAAAGATATGAAAATTTACTACAAATCAAAGTAAACTTCCATCACTTTCGTGATTTAAAAGTTGGTCTCATTGTGTAAATAAGTGTTTTCTCCACAAGACGCAATGTATTTCTCCTTCAATTATAATTGCTATTATTTCATTTCAATGGCCGGTGAGGTATGTTTTTCTAACGTTGACCCACAATAAATACATGTTACTCTGTTTATTTATGCTGATTTCAGATATTTTAGTGATTTAATTCTACCTACGCTAGTACTACCTAAGAAGATAAATTAGAAAATGAGAGTAAATTGTCATGATTATTAAAATTAGAGAGTGTATTTTCAAGTCTTCCGTCTATGAACGGCAATTAACTGGTGAAAATTTTACTAAAAACTGACTTTTCGTTGAAAAAATTTTATTAGATATTTTGAAATTATTACGAATAGAATATTTGAACATGTTGAATCATTTCTATTTCAATCGCTAATTTAAAAAGTGCATCATTTTAGAAAATACTCAGGAGAGTTTATTCTATTATTACACACTTTTATTTAACTTTATCTGTTAGTATATTTGAGCCAGTCTACAACTGAATTTTAAAACTATTCTCTCAACCAACTGAGTTGAAATTTGGCATACATATATAGACCCGATGGCAATATTATGGCTAACTCAAATCACAATTTTTTAAATTACAGTTTTATTTCGAGATAACACCCCATGGATTATTTCTGGGAAGCATCCCCTGTAAGACAATTTGTCTCTTCATATAAATAAGTATAACGATTTGTATAACCTACGTCTTTTCATTATAACTTCTCATCACTACGAACACAGTGCTTGAGGAGCTTCAATCTTACCATTAAAATCACTTCTTAATAGATGTTTAAGCTATGAGTAGGTGTATATCACGGACAATTTTTATGTTACTTATTTATATGAAATCAAAGTTTGTAAAAACGTTTTTTGGTATTGTGAATAATAAATGTTAATTATTACGACATATAAATAAACAAACTCTAATACTGAAAAGTATACAATAATAAATAAAAAAACTTAAAAAAACGAATAAAATAAGTTTAGGTTTGAATTAAGGTAATACAATGCCAGATACTAATTCCTCCATGCATATTTCACGTTAGTAAACCCTCATAAAAATAAGCGTACTTTCTGTCTTTATCGCTGAAAATGATTTAGTATTTTACGTTGAACGTTAATACAAACCTAAACTTAAATTATTCGTTTTAGTACATGGCGTAAATGAAAACTGGTTTTTAAAAAGGGTTTTTCTATTTATTATTATTTTATTTCTATATACGAATCGAGAAAACAAATATTGAATGAATCCTACGGAACGGGTGTAAAATATCGTTTCCGTATTGTTTACATGCTTAGAAATGTGAGAAGTATTTTTCTTCATGTCATAAATATATGAAAATATTGACGATATATTTTATTTCGCTGATAAAACAGGATCAAGATTTAGAAAGCTCAAAAAGATAATTTTATTTTCGTAAAAAGCGAATGATTTTAATTCTTCATTCTCAATCATACAACACGGAACATAAGTACTCGTGGAATCTAAACTTTCCAGTTGTTTCAAATTCCCAATCTTCAGAACTTTAGTAGGAGTGATTAGGGTAAGTACATGAAAAAAAATATACGAAGAAATATTAAACAATAGTGAAGTACATGATTCGTTTTCAAAGTCAATATTCATTCAATATGAAATGGATAATATGGCAAAAAGTCGTTAGTAAGAACCTTGCTGAAAACCAATTCTATTCACCAGAACACACTTATTCCCAAAACTAGGTCAAAAAATGCGTCAAATCTCAAATCTCCTTCGAATTGGAGATACTATACTTTAAGTCATGTAACTTTGCCAAAAAGTATGCCAGATGTCTAACATGAATTGCCAACTTCTACGAATTCAAGTTATATCCAAATAAATATTAATATTAGTCACAAAAGAGACAATTCGCTGTAAAGAAATACAAGTTAATAACACAACAAGCTAAGATCCGAGGAAATATTACTTCCACGAGTTTGATGCAGAAATAACAGAATAGAGTAAAACACAAATTAATTGAACTAATGGAGTAGATTCAGTTCTCAGAAATTCGAATGCCTTGCCAACATAACGAGATGTACATGTATTATCACTCTTATGAACGATGGCGAAGTAAAAGCGTTAACTACGTTGGCTACAAGCTCTGTACCAACATCAAGCCAATTATACTGGCAAAAACATTAATTAATTAATTAATAATTTATTGTCAAGAGGGCTGTTACAAACTGTTTATGACCATGTTGAGGAAAATAAATTAATTTACGGCGACTAATATACAATGAGGAGTCAGCGTGCCTCAGAGCTGTTTCTGGCCGCATGGGTCGGGTTCGGTCCCCGGTGGAGTGGGGATTTTTAATCGCACCTGAACATCCAGACTGACTCCCAGGACTACTCGGCCTGTTGTGAAACGAGTACCGTGCATATCCTGGGCTCAATCTGGCCGGACCGTGAAGATGACCGCATCATCTCCTCCTAGTGCCGAGGTCAAGTAATTGAGGAGCTCTACGCGAACCCCTTGGGCACCTTCGGGTCCTGTTGTGGCACAGTTTGACTGTTTTTTTTCCTTAAGTTAAATATTCTCGAATCAAAAAAACTTGACATCGAGTATAAATCGCTACCAGCGCATTCAACTCCTTGAGACCACTCGAGGAAGTTTCCCTCCGTCTTCCACTGAGCTAACTTCCTTCAGTCTGCTTCAAGCCAGTCTCCAGCAGGAAGCGAATGTATTCAAACACCGTCCATACCTCCATCCTGTGCCAACCCAAATTCCTCTTTAAACACATTTCAATGGCCAACTTTTTAAACGAAATCAGCCGCTATAGAAGGTAAGTCGGATCCCGTTCCCGACTGGGCGTGCAGACGTCGAGGAAAAGCTTTAAACCGAGATTCATGAGGGCGTGATCAATATTGCAAACAGTACGTTCGCCCGTCTTTTGTGATGGGAGTCTGATTCCGGCGCCAGGTCTCCAAAGGATTGGTTTGCAGTTAACTAAGTCGAGTGGATGGAATAGAGTTAATAGAGTTGGGGTGGGGTGGGGTACGGGGTAGAGAGCAAGGGTCGGCAACCTGCGGTCCGCAGAGACTTAACTGCTTTGATCATGATATTCTGAAGAAAAAAAACCGGACATTGGGTGAAATATAAACGTAGGTTTCCGCGGTCGGACTCAGTATCAACTTGTTTGTCCTGGACAAACCGCGTCTTAGTAGATAAAACTAACAACTACCAACTCTCACGTACTCTGCGACTTAGGTCTGTACGACTCTCACATTACCCTGAAGAAGACCACAGCATGATGGCCGAAACGTTGGTAGTTTTATCCGCTAAGACGCGGTTTGTCCCGGACAAACAAGTTCATACGAATATTGGATGAGTTTTAATGAATTTTTTTAAAGTTAAAACCGTATTAAAATCCATTATCGTACTACCGCACTTAAAAGATACCTACCGCACCAGTACATCTACAATGTGAAACAATGTATTGATATAAATAAAACTTTATTTCATCTTGTACTTTATAACCCCATTTCCCCGCATGTTTTTATTGTGTCTTATTCATAAAAGTTTAGTATTATCTGAACTCAACCTTGGCTCGGTTCTGTACATTTATTCAGTAGACTAATCCTAGCGCGGGTTTTTCTCCGGTTTTCCTTCGGGTAGAGGAGTATTTTGTTATTCAGTCTCTGTAGACTCTTTCCTAGGAGCGGTGTCCATTGAAATAATAAATCTCGAATTTATAGTTCTTTAATAATTAAGATTTATAAACAATATTTTCCGAATAGCCTATACTTTATAATAATACGCACATGTCAAATAACTGTTTTGCGTTTTATTAAATACAAATTTGTTTGTATTCTGTTAATATTATAACACGTACCGAACTGCTTTTATTCTTACCTTAGACGTATGCTGAAATGTTAAATCCGTCTCTACCTCTACCTCGATCTGAATTGATGGGATGGTTCCTCTCTCTTTTTTCTGAGTAAATTAGTTTATGGAGTTTGTAACTGCTATTTTTGACCAACAAATATTATTATTAGATGCTGCAATGTGCAATAACCAGACATTCATAAACTGATAATTTAAACGGTTCTCATTCGATTGAAGTTTCTGATTGAAAGATGTTTTTAACGGGACTGTTTGACTTGTGAGTTTCTTCATTTTATTTTGATACCTGAACATCCATAGCTTTTTTAACGATACTAATGATATAAATATATAATTTACTTTTTTATTCAAGAATTTAAAATATTACGTTGGATATTATGCGACCCGCGAAGTATTGCAAGTTAACTATGTGACCCGCGAGGGCCAAAATGTTGTCGACCCCTGATATTGAGTCCTTGTAGAGCTTGCTTCAGATACTTGCCACCTTCCTGGAGACGACTTCCGACCAACTGTTCCGCGGAGAATATCGATTCCGACCTTCGGGAAATCATCTGCGATGTCTAAAGCTCGCGCAAGTATCGATAGGTTAATGTAGATTACTCGAAGGAACATTGGAAGACGTTGTACGATCTTTGGAATTGTTCGTCTTCACAGGATTTCCTATATCGGACTTCTCAAGTTTTAGGGTTCATAGAAGACATGGATAGAACATTTTTATATAAAATTCTTAATAAAATAAGTCACATTTACATTTAAAAATTTTAAGTAATAAACAAAAATTGGATAAATTATATTGGTATTGCTGAAGTTGTCCACACCTCAAGATTTCCACAAACATACTCGTACTATGAATAAAATAAAAATAGAAATATTGTATGCTTAATTTGTCCTATCCCTCTATGAAATAAATGAAGGTGGTAATTTAGTAACTAATCTCAATAAGATGAATATTTTGATTCAAAGTGGAAGTATATATTTAAATATTGACAAAATTAATTACTTTTCAATTTTCTCGCAATAGAGCAATGAGCATTTGAATTCGCGGTCGTTAAAATGTGCTACTTCATTAACTCTCCTTCACTCCATTTAGCATTTTATTCATTAATCTCTTTAGAACCGACATGTATCACATCAATATATATGTGTTTAATTTGTTAAGATTGGATAAACTAAATTGTCAGAGGATACGGAATAGCCTCAATAAAAGTGTAAAATAATGGCTCTGAAAATCTATTAATAATGGCAATTTTTCATTTGAAAAGCATACGACAAAGTTGTTGCAGTGTAAGTCATTTACAATGTTTTGATGTCAACATGATGCATTTTTATTAGACAGTATTAAGAATTTAAAATTTTATATAGAGATGTATTTGTGGAAGGATTATCTGGAAAATTAAATTAAAAAATAAATAAAACTGTTATAAATCAGGTTTTCGTGAAAAGATTATAATTATAATACATAATTTTTTCACTCAATTCGAATTTTCAAATTTCTTTTCCTCAGAAGTCCGTCAATCATTTATTTCTGCATAAAATATCTCGAAAACTTACAAGGAACGTAATTCTCGAACTGATTCATATCAACATGTTCTTATTTTATATATTGTTTCTCTAAGTTTTCATAAATCAGCTGTAAGCACTATTGGTCAAAAAGTGTCTCGAATAACCAATTCACTTTTAGCACTCTCTTGAAGTAACAACTTCACAATATTATGATAAATTGCAGGCGTTATTATATTGCTTATTGTTTTACGATCGCTAAAGAGCTTTTTCGGCTACATAGCAGCCAACACTGAAAAAATACACGCGCAAAATAAGAAAAAAGTACGACAATAATTGAAAATAAAAACAGAAAAAGTGTTGAATTGTGCGTAATACGACAATGAGCAACGTAATAACGCCTAACAATTTATCATTATTTCATGATGTTGCCAACATCCCACANAATTTATCATTATTTCATGATGTTGCCAACATCCCACAACAACCAAGGTTATGATGGTAATAAACACTAAGATTGTCTCCTTATCAAGTGGATGACATTGAGCCAGAAACAATGCTCATATATCGTGTTGATGTGGCAAATTTCCCTCAAATCACCGCGATGTAGGTCAAGTCATCCTCTCTTGAGAGACTCAAGCCCGAAATTGAAGGTATAACGCGCCACCGCAAGCCCTTCACTTTCGCTTCCAACGACCCCGAGGGAGCACCTATTTCCCGACCCAAATTCGCGAGGCTCCATCAAAGGAAGGCGCCATCTCATAAACGCGTCGTCGACGTCATCTTCGTCCACCGAGTTGGGAGACGACACAGAATTTCATATCGTAAGGTTGGCAAGGCGATGTAAAAGCGGCCCGACGCGGACGGAGTTTGGTGCTTGGTTAAGCTGATTGGCTGGGCGTGCCGAAGCGCGCGAGGACTTGTTGAGTTACCACAGGGGGCCAAACTTGCACATTTGAAATGCGGGTGCCAGGGCTGAAGGCATTTGCATTCCAAATGCGTGTCCGTAGACGGTCTTCCACTTGTCGAGTTGTCCCGTTCGGTTTTGGGAGTGTTGAGGGGGTGCCCAAGGGGGGTGTTTGCGGTTCTGATGACTCTCTTGGGTTATGTTTGTCTTTATCGACTTGCTTTATGATTAAGTTTATTTGTTTGTAAACTACTGTATCTGTTTGCTTAGGTCTTCTACATAATTTGTTAAAGTCACAGAACTTACTAACTGCTACGCGTCAACTCTTTATATGTTTCTTTTTGTCACGGACAAATGCCATGGAATCCCACACCTTGAAAATAGTTCAACTGAAATAATTAAAATACGATCCAAATTACCTAAGGACAACGAAACTTCTGAATAAATAATGCCACGTATTTTCCACTACGCATGTCTTTAAAATTCCTAGTACATTTAATTTCCTAATTGGCACTAGGAACTGAAGCGAGCATGATTTTTACTTAGAGACTTTTTAAGACAACGTGAAAGTTTTTTTAAGTTAATTCAAAGCAAATATTTGATAGAGGAACCCTAGAAAAACGTAAGGCAAATCAGGGCTTCACGAAGGTTCTAGTAGAGTATATCAATATGCCAAGATAGCGCTCGATTATATGTAAGTTTTGAACGAAAAGGCCCTCAATTCAACAGACAATTTCTGTTGTATTTTGAGTGAAAAAATATGTGATGTGTTCAAATATAAAAGTTGAAGTATTCAGCGTTGCTACATCTGTAAAATGTATTGATCTTCTATAATAGTTTCAAAAATCAGGTGAAATTGTTGTTAGAAAATAACATCATGACAAAATTACTATTTCCGTGAAAAAGAAAACTAAAAAATACTGCTAAAGACGGACAGAGGATATTTTGTTCTAGATATTTACAATGCTCTGTAAAGAAATGCTATCGTAAACTTCCTAAGAATTGTGATGTTGATCGCCAAAAATAACTCAAATCAATTTGTGATAAATGCTGAATATTGCAATCGGAAGGTTCCGTATAGTAAGTGGATTTGTTCCGGTACAAGATTTCAAAACTTCGTTAATGAAAACATTCGTAATTAACTCTATTAAGTTAAAAACTCATAACTCCAGAACATTTCTTGGGATTCATTTCACAACTTATCGGAGTTCAAAACTTCTCAACTGACATTTCGGAGTTCATTAAAACTCCAGTTAGAAGAAAAAAAATCTAACTCAGGTCTTCCCTGTACTATGATGACATGTGCCAACATAAAAGCGTACACAAAAAGTCCACGCCTTTTCCAATCCAGAGATTATTTCTTTTTTACAGAGAATTATTATAGAAATCCTATATAATTTTCCCTTAGTTCGGGAACCAGATAGTTTGTAGCACATTATTCATAACAGAAAAAAAAGCTATTTTTTACATTTTTTTCGTGTCCATGACGCTACAATTGAATAAAAAAAGAAAAATTGATCCCAAATTTAAAAAGTATTTTTTTAGAGAATTTGCGTATTGTTGCACCGAATGCATTTCAATTCACAAAAGTTTGGGTTAAATATTAATATTTGTGATGTTTTTTAAAAGTTTCTTATATCTTCAATTAACTATTCATAGTGATCATTCATAATCAAGAAATGACGAAACTCAGAAGTAGATCCATTATTATGTGAATTGTCATGATATTCATACATACATATATTTAGCCAAATTGTACAAATATATTTGTAGAAAAATCTCGATTTTTCAACTTTGTTCCATATTTCAATGAAATATTAGGGTTTAAATTTAAAATTTCGAATACTCTTTTACTAGTGATTTATATCACAACGTATTCATTAAGATGTATTCGATGATGCAATATAGTAATTTAAGTAAAAATACTCTATGAATTCGATTACAAGAGACTAATTCAAATTATATATCTCGAGCAGATAACCTGGTTTGATAGAAGCGTAATCTGCAATAAAATGAAATGTTTCAAAAAAATTACTCCTTTTCTATATTAAAAATACCTGATATAATAAATATGTTTTCCCATTAAACATTTTCAAATTTATCTCTCGTCCGTCATTGATTCCTAGAAAGTTTTCAATTACCATTTGATATAAAGAAAGTGAAATAAAGTAATATTAAATTTCATAATTTTCGTCTATAAGCTTCAGAAGGCCTGGACTAGTTATTTTAATAGTTACGATTTATAAACAAGGTATTCTCCGAATAATCTACAGCTAGATAATACTTTCTTGTATATTATTTTTGTATTTTATTAAATACAAATCTGTAGGTATTCCGTAGATTTCATAACATTTTTATTCTTATCTAAGGAGTGAACTGAGATATTAAATCCGTCTCTATCTTAGGGTCCTTGATCAGAATTCCTGGGATAGCCCCTTGCTCGCTTCCGGAGAGTAAATTAGTTTATTGTCTGCCACGGAGGCATATGCACTTTGTAACTGCGTTTTTGACAAAAAATTTATTATTGTCACGCATATATCATCAATATTTATTAAAAACATAAAATAATTTGAGGTCCCCGAAGTTCCTAGAAATATTATTTTATTTCGACAAATAGAGAGGATTCACGGAATTAGTAAGGTTAACGAATGAAAGTCAGAGAAGAACGTTCACACTTGTAAAAAACAATGTAGTTCCAGATTGGATTGCAAAGAAGTATATAGTTATTACGAAAGGAAAATTAGAGGAATTCCAGAAAACTGTTACCATGGATCACTTCCCACGCAATATCGCGAAACAAACGAAATAAGGACGAGAGAAGAGACTGAGATTTCACGACATTGCTTAATTTGATGAGATCAAAGGAAGGATTTCGTTCTAATTGGCCCCGTAATTACACTCAGGGATGGCGAAACCGAATAAGAACCGAAAGCAATTTAACTAACTCTCCCCAAGACGTATTCTTTGGAAATAGAAAAGTTGCTTGCAGTTTATTTGCCTGGAAATTACTCCGTAACTTTCGTTGAATTTTGTTTCGTTGAATATATCAGCTTCTCTAGACATTTGAGATTAAAGACTTTTAGATCGATGAATTTTGAAGGAAGAAATTCATCTTTCTTATGGATTAAACTATATATATCAAATTCCTTTATGGGCAGTAAAAATGGAAATGGATAAATCTTAGAGATGAAATGTCAGAAAGTGGAAGTAGAAGTTATATTATTCTCCTTAATGGCAATATAAAAAAGTACTTAATCGATTTTACCCACATTAGTTAGATTCGATACTTGAATAACTAAATGGGAAAATTGATTTTTTAATTTAAAACTTTCACTTAAATAAAGTTACCGAGAAAATGTTAAAATGAGTTTTGTAACAGGAATAATCACTTATTACTACTTTTCGATAATGGTAATAATCTGTAGTGAATTCGAAAGATTTCTACCTACTCTTGCACTAGGATAAATTCAAAATTGTTAGATCTATGAATATATTTTTGTTCAAAAAAACTGACAGCACCATTTGATAAAACAGAAAAATCTGTCGAATGGACAAATGCAAAACATTGATAAAAATAATATCACAGTTATATTCTTTAAGAAAATACTTTTCATCTTTTTAGCAGTAAATGAATAAACGATGTTTTAGGGGATACTGCACAGAAAATTGTAGCATCCAACATAAAACTAGAAAAGAAAATTTGGCTAAAATCGGAGAGATTTAAAAAAGAACTTAGATCTCTTTTGACGTGGAATTCCCCGAGGATATGAATGAGAGTGTTTAACAATTACACATTTCTAGAATATTCTGTCGAATAATTTCAGTCAAGAAATTATACTCTATAGAAATAATTCTTTTATTACTGTCTCGAGAGTATGATTAAAAAATTTATCGGTACACATTACAATATATGCTCAATAAGCGACAAAGAAAAGTTTCATTTGCAACACTTGATTGATTATGTAAACATAGGCAAATCGTGTCATGAACAAAGTGAATCGAATCAACAAGATTAACTTACACATTTTATTCAGTCAATTCAATGTTACCAAAGTCACAGCGAATATTCTCAAGTTAATATACAGGGAACTAAAAATATTCTCGTGTCTCTTTGCACCATCACAGAAAAATACCATTTAATGATATGAACTACACAGTCATCAAGTCCCTGAAAACGTGCAAAAATTTAGGAGTAGTTAGTTTTAAAAGATTTTAATTTTAATTACTTAAATACTTTTAACGATCTTGTATCGTTATGCAGTTTTCTTGCTGTTTATACCATATTGTCAAGATAATTCATTTATTTACGTACATTACACCGACGATGGCTGAAATAAACAGTCGAAATATTGTGTGTTGAAGTAGAATCTTGATCTACTTCCAGATAATTCATAAAAATATGGAAATAAAAATATATTTTTTATTCAAACATCTCAAAATTTCCGTGAACATCCACTCTTGCTCAGGTATTATATTACGCTTAAAATTAACTGATGAATAGAATAGTACTCAAAAATAGATAGATAGTTTAGTTCACTTATTACTAACCGATTAAATTACTTTTTTTCATGCACACTATAATTGTTTCTTGCTATTCATAATATTTTATTTCTATGTGTTCTGAACCTTCACACAGTGGTCTCATTATCTCAGTACCCTAACGTGATCCTGGTTTTTCTCCGGTTTTCGTAAGGGTGCAAAAGTTCGGGAACATTCTCGGGCCTAGGGGTGGGAATTTCATTAATATTTTTGTTATTATTAATTTTAGTAGCTAATAATAATAATAATAATATAATAAAGTAAGCTGACCAAACTCAATGGGGTGTAAAGTACAACTTTTAATAGATGAAGTCGTGATGAACCTTGCTATCCAGAAACAACGAAATATAGCTCCAGGATACATAGACTACAGAAGGCGTACGATATGATACCTCACAGTTGGCTCCTTTACACATTACACCTATACAAAATCCACCCAGTGGTAACAAAGTTTTTCGAAAACACTATGACCAAATGGAGCACCAGACTCATCCTTTCCAACAACAAATGTAGAAGCTGAGAAAGCAACGAAACCATCAGCAAGACTTTTAATACAACTAAAAACAAAATACGCACAACAGAGGAATATATCAAGGGGATTCAATCAGTGGATCACTTTTTTATTTAGCTTTAAACCCTTTATCCACTATCCTCAAGAAACAAGGGGAGAGTTTAGGTTTCAATACCGGAAAACGTAAATGTCGAATACAGAGTCACACATTTAATGTGCAAGAAATGCAGAAAGTCTGAAAAGGATCTTGAAAATTGTTGAACTATTTAGCAATGACATCAGAATGGAATTTGGTATACATAAATGTAAATTAGAAAACCTTGTTCGTGGAATAGTTAAAGAGATAACACCGAACACTACAGTAAAAGATCAAGATATGGAACAACTAGAACCTAATGAACTGTACAAATACTTGGGTATAATGTACACAAATAGAACAGAACACATAATAGCCAAAGAACACACCACTAAGGAATTCATGAGAAGGATGGAAATAAAAACTCATTTAAATTCACGTAACCTGACGAAAGCAATAAACTCATTAGTCATCCCCATTCTATCCTACTCCTTTGGGGTAGTAAAATGGTCAACTACAGATCTGGAAAATTTGGAGATGAAAATCAGAACCACGATGACAAGCAACAACAAACATCATCCTAAATCAGCATAAGAACGAATGCTCATCCCACGTAACCAAGGAGGAAGAGGCATCACACTAATCAAAGACCTCCATGAAAGACNAGAGAGGAAAATAAGAACCACGATGACAAGCAACAATAATCACCATCCTAAATCAGCATTAGAACGAATGTTTATCCCACGTAACCAGGCCGATCAAAGACCTCCATGAAAGGCAAAAATACATTCTCAATAAGTTTATCCGGATCAAAGCGTACAACTCATCACTACACCAAGCAATTACAACCCGTGATAAAATTTATACACCCTGTCACCTGAATGAGCCTATACTGCCACATAAGCATTCTCACTGACCTAACAACAATTCACAACAGACTTGATGTCATCCTTTGGAAAAGAAAAGAATCAAAAGTGTATCT
>NNCF01126808.1:414461-433973 GCA_002313205.1 Laupala kohalensis
CGATTTTGCTGTCGTAAATTACAACTATCTAGAAAAAAAGAAAAAAGAACGACAAAATATCAAAATGCCAACAACTACTCTATAAAGTAAAAAAAACTCTGGAATGTTCAAGAAGTGACCATAGTGCCTATCATTTTATCTACTAAAGGGACTAGTATCCCAATCCCTGGTCGATTCCCTTAAAAAACTCAAAATCAACACCAATATAATAAGTAGATTGCAACACAGCGTCCTTCTGTCCTCAGCCCACATTGCCAGAAAGTTCTTGGACCTGAAATAGATTCTTCCTCCCAGCAGAACTTGATTCAATAATTCACTGCTGAGAGAAAAATTAACACAAGTTGAGAGAACTAAATGAAAATGATAATAATAATTTGTTACTCTGCAAGTGAGCAAGAAGACATAGTAAAAGTATATATAATAATAAGTTAAATAACATATCATCGCCCTCATATCTATAAAATACACACACACACATGATACAAAATGGTTAGAAAATTAGTACATGTGGTGACAACGAGAAAGAAATTGTATGTAAGGTTAATTATCTACATAATACATGTGTGTATTCACATACTTACACATATTTTCGTTCACAAACAGTACAGACATGCTTCAATATACACACATATATCATTGCTCCTCCCATACCCATTCCGTAAAACCATTTGCTATAACATAATAAAAAAGTAAAATAAAATCGAAACCATGTGAACTTGTGGAACCGTGGGTTCCTGTGAACAACCGCATCATCCACACTTCACTACACATTACTACATTACACTACTATTCTTTCTGAGTATTTTGTCTACTCTTGGACTCCAATCACCTCACTACACTGCTCAAATGATCCTATTTCGAAGAAGCAAAGAGACGGTTGCGGAAACATTTTACTTTTTTTTTTGGTAAGTTTTGTCCCCCTTCTTTGAAAAGCGTTGTTTTTTATAACCATTTTATCAATTTATTTATCGGGTTTGATATTACATTTTTTAGGGTGAATGGAAACCTATCTCAGTAAAATCTCATTACATCTTCTGAGCTCGTATCGGTAACAACGCGGATTTCCGTAGGGAAAGTCCCCCCGCCACTAACAGTTCAATACGCCACAGTCGCTTTGTGAGTTTCACCCGCAATTCCCGCTGCCTCGACGCCTCTCTGCTCCAGTGACGCGCTTTCAAGGGCCAAAGGACTCGCACATCGAGCAGGCGTCGATTTTATCGGTTGACTTGCGGACGCATATGGCCCCCGATATGTGACGCTGTGTCAAGATATACGGTACGCTTCAATTCGCGGCGTTGCTGTAAATGTCACGAGACCCGACTGTTAATGTGCGATTCGACTGACGAACAGCTGCAATTTCCGCGGACCACGAAATGGGAAATATTGTCATTTCGTCTCTAATTAGGCGCTGGAAACATTTTACAGATGTTTTGAATTTGGTAGTTTGGTGATAAAAATTTAATTAAATCCACACATTCTCAAAACTTGTTTCTGAACAACTAATTATATGCACTACATTCTCGAATTAATTTCTTATCTGTGTCGAATATTATGTTTCGTTAATTCAACTTAAAGACTTTCTTTAGACATTTTTTTTATTATTTCAAAATTTTTACAACGTCTCGACTATTTTTTCCAATCATTGACGTGCACAACTTTGTTATTACACGACGATTATATGACGATAAAAATTATCAATTGTATTGTGTCAATACAAGTGAATAATTACAAAGAACATAAAATGCAATCATAGACATTTGATAATTTTTCTGTCTCTATTTTTTTTATATTTTCGAGTTCACGGCCGATCCGCAGCGTACTGATTATTTCATTCACTGTCTCAGCCAGTAGACCAGCGTTTACCCATTTCTTTCCTCTCTTTCTTCTTCTATTTTCCGAGGTAAATAGGTGATTGTAATCTCCACTACTAAACTACTACTCCCCGACTTTCATGCACATCCTACACAAAAATTACGTACTGTCGAGCTCGCAGCGTATAGGTGTATAGTTAATGTCATATGTAGTTATTTTTCCATGTAATTGTGTTCCCAAAGAGGTTAAGTGTAAGAGAAGGCATTTGCCTTAACTTCGCCTCCAAAAAAAGATGCCTATTATTATTATTAATTTAAATTTATTTATTTATTGTCAAAATACAGTACAAACTGCGTATGGCCACGTGGAGGACAATAAACTAATTTACTCTCCGGGAGCAAGCAAGGGACCATCCCATCAATTCCGATCAAGGGCCCTAAGGCACAGGCGGATTCAAAAATTTCAGCAAAAGTTCCTAGATAAGATGAACAGTTAGCTCCGAGTTATAATACTAATAGAATGTCAATATGTTTGTAATTTAACGCAAATATGTTTGTAAATTTACATGTACAAGTTATTATCGAACTATAGATTATTCTGAGTATAGTGTTTAAAAATCATAAGAGTTGAAAAAACACTAAATTCACGATTTATTGTTACAATAAACACGCCCCTAGACAAAGTCTAGAGAACCTGTATAAGAAATCCGCCTCTACCCGAAGGAAAAACGGAGAAAAACCCGGGCCAGGATTTTCCATTACATTTTCATTCATTTATTAAATATATGATATTCTTTTATTCATGAGAACGTAAAAGGTACCCGTTTTAAGCATATTTCGAGAAGACGTGATAGATAACATTTTTATTTTTTTTAAATGTGCTGTAACATTACAATGAAATTTTGATACATAATATGTTTCTTTTCTATATACCTAATAAATTTCAAAATTATATCTTGTAAGGAACGTTTCTAGTGTAAATGTTCTGAAACAACTTTTCCAACGGAGTGGAACGTCGTAGAAAAGCGCACAAACAAGAAAAGCATTAGTAATTTATTTCTCAAAGCAAACGAAGTATGTAAAACTACATTAATTGATATTTATATCATTTCAGTGAATCTGCGCTTCGGGGGCTGGGTGAGTTTCCATTTGGAGGAACTGTCTTCATGGCCACTGTAAACTTCAGAGATGGGTATCTCAAAGAAACACGTTGACTCCTACATTAGGTAGGTGAAATAAAAAAGGGCACAAAATATAACTATGGCAATTTACAAACAAATAGTGATGACTCTAATTAAAAAAGATTGCAGAGATCTGGAAATGTGTGTTTAACCAACAAAATAGAAAACTTATTAACGCAAAACGATCATAAATACTTTTTTGTAGATATTACACTTTCAATATGCTCCATCGTAAATATTTACTTATTCCCGATTCCTAAACTCATTTATGAGGAGCACTCTTTCTACAGGGAATGTGGGAGTAGGTCGCTTGAGGGAATTATGATGTTCTTACGAATAAAAATCTCCGACGCTCGTTTTGCATAATTCATAGAAATTCTATATCCACCTTCCTTTGACTACTTCGTAGAAACTCTTTCATTTCTGAAGACAGACCGTCTCTTGGCGAAAGAGGTCGGATTTCGCTTCACAACTTTTTTATGTGGACAAAGGACGATCTCTATCTCCAGAATAATATTCCTCATATCGTTTGAAATGCTCTTTCCGGATCTCTTTGACTCCAGGTCAAACATAATCCCACGCCATTTAGACTTTTGCATAAAAATCTTCTGTAGACGTTAGTGAAAGTTAAAATAACGCGGCGTTTAGTTTCAAGTTTGAAGTGAAGTTTAGGGTCTATGAAACTCGAAAAGTATCTTCACTAATTCGGAAAATGTGTTTTCTCAGATTCGTATGAGTGATACATTCGCACTCAACCCACTCAACTTTCCAATAATAAATCGTAACAAAAAAAGTAATGATACTAAAAAACCCTTATAGCAATAAAACAAAAAGAAAACTGAAAAACACGTCCATAAAATACTTGGTAATATAGTTATCGAACTAGAAATTTAAAAAAAAATCAATAGTTTTAAACCTATTTATCTCCCCAACCTTACATAGTGCACTCTTGAATAACATCTCAGAAAATTCAAGTACAGAATTAATTTCCATCTTCCACTATTCGCAGTTGCCTTATAGGTTGATCTAAAACAGATACCTACAATATTTACGTAATAAATTTTCGATGTATCTCCAAAATAGTGCGACGTACAGAAATGCGGTTTAGCAATCTGTACGTAGAATTAACTTCTTTTTTTTTGTGTGTGGGGCTTTACGGCTCGTCGACATCAAAGGTCATTAGAGCCCAAAATTCTGTACAGGTAGGGAAAATGCAGTTACGCACTAGGGAGAGCCAACATGACTCCCCGCGTGTGGGACTCGTCGAATGATTCAACCCTACTCACTATAAACCCTCCTGAAACATATCTCAACATATCAAAACATATCTCAAACCATACATCAAAACATTGAGGACAAAATATGAGGAAAATGAAAGATACCCTAGCTCTAATAGCGTCGGGATCGAAAAGAACAAGAGGTGACCAAGGGAGGACAGAAGAGAGAAAGGAAGGAGCATGGCACAAGTAAGTGTGAGTAATGCCAGACTCAGCTCGGGGCCCCATGTTCGCCAAACACGTACTTACTAGATGTAAGTCCCTTGGGAGGCAGAATTCATTAAAGAATCAAAATGCATATATTTATATTTTCAAAATTTTGAAATTTCAAAAACCTGAAGTGGGGCGCGGTGTGTAAATGAAATCGGAATGAACTGTCCAGAAATAGGCTTCTATTCCCAATACATTCAAAGTCTAAACTCAAGTTTCGTTTGGTTGCAACAATTTGATCGTGAGTTATCGAAGGAACAAAATTCTTAACACACATGCACACTTACATTGGAGATCATCACGAAAATTAGAAAATAGGATCTCCTGGAGCTAATTCGCAAAGATCCGAAAATATCTCAAAATTTTCTTTTTTCGACTGATTACGATACTTCCCTTATTCGATCTGTACGATTGGAAAATAAAAACTGAGATGCAGAACGATTCATTTTGTTAGTCAATATTGTCAAACTTAGTATGACGAGGAGGAAAATTAATGTTCTTTCCAACAGCAAGACAGGGACCATTCCATCAATTACGATAAAGGGCTTCGAGGTAGTGGTGCATATAACCTTTCTGCGCCGCAAGGCAAACACACGATTTTCGCCCTAAATAAGCACAAAATTGTCACGTACGAAATATATAGTATATTGAACAAATATTATGTAAGATTATTATAATAGTTATTATAAATACTTATTTTTATTATACCAAAAAGATTAATTATTGATAACAGTTAATAACATACAAAATTCAAAATTAATAATAAAAATAGTACGACACTGCCGCCACTAGACTCTTGCCTAGTAGTTGTATGTTACTATCCGCCTCCACTCGACGAAAGACTCGAAAGAAAAATGGATCTTTTGTAGGTCGAGGTACACGATATGTTTTGCAATATTGGCTGAAGATCTTGTTCTGTGAATCATATTTGTCTTTGTGTTGTTGTTGTTTTTGTACGGTTTTAGGGCTCGTTTAGAAAGTTTAGAATTCAACAAATATCTAAATACAAAGATGAAAGAAAAGAAAAAGAAACTGTTGCCCAATACATTATATCAAAAATGAAATAAAATTCTGAAAATTATTATATTCAAATTACGGAAAGGAAGAATAAAAAGAAAGACGAAAGGGAAGAGAAAAGAAGAATGCGAATTTAAACCCTCCCGAGAACTTGTGAGAGGAGCCCCGATCTACTTATAACATTCAATAGTTTATTAACATCATCCGTTTCATTTCCGTTCCGTTTCAGCACACAGAGAAGGCCAGTAAAGAAGATAAAAGGGATAAAAGTGAAAAACTAGGAGTATAGGAGAAAAGTGAAAGAAAAGAAATACTTGAGAGCCTTCTCTGCATCTCACCATCCGGACGTGGACCGACTCACTTCGACGGCATCATGTTTGTTTTTAGCTTAGATGAGGACACGCATCTTTCTCACTATATTTCCGAATTTGTTTATAAATGCTTGGAATATACAGTGCTGTCTCAACAGACGTACTCGAAGTAATTCACGAGGTGCTTCCTATAGATCTGTGCACTCGGAAGATAAAATGTAGGCGTTTATTTAAGGAAACAGGTGGAGTAATTGTAAATGGTGAAACATTGAGACGAGAGGATAAGTCATCAAGGCAGACATTAGTAATAGATCCTATATAGGCGGTTGGCAGACGCGGTGGATGAAGAGCAACAGAAGCGTATATAGGATGTAAGGTTTATCCAAACGAATAGGACACGGTTCAGAGTGACGCCCCCAATTTTAGAATTCCTAACAACATGGCAACTTCAACAGCCATCTGAAGAAGGTACGTCTTCGCGATTGTGGTGAATGCACTTGTGCGAAGGGAGAAGAGACTGAGACTCATATATTATGGGATTGTGAGAAAAGAGGGGTGTTCATAAAGAGATTGAAGCAAAGGGGAGTACTTGGAGACCAGTACTTGTGAGTATTTACATACCGCGCAAGCAAATTGAAAAGTTGCATAAAGAATATGTGATGCGACTAACAGAAATGAGAAATGTTCTGAAAGAAAAATGCAAAAGAAAGATATCATGCAAGGAAAAATATTATACACAAAGAAATGCCTCTCAGGGGCAACGACGGATGCGACAAGCATGAACAAATTGTAAGAGAGGTAAAAATCCAAGGGAGACTTGTAATGTCTATGTTTACAGGCAAGGTGGTGAATACTTATTTATATGTATTTATATGTATGTACAACTTAAAGAAAATTTGAAAAATGCTTGGGATTCTTGTTTAATTCATTTTAAATGCCTTCGTTAATTGGATTATATTGCTGTTTGTTTTCAAGATATAATCTATGTTGGTTGAGTATTGTTGATATTTCTACTTGACAACCAAGTACAACCCAACACATCCCCTACCCAACTCACACAGAATATAAAAATACTGTAAGTGGAAGAGAAGTTACAATAGTCTGAGACAAAAGTAAAATTTTAAAATTTTCCAGATTAATCTTGAACTGGAATAGAGGCTAGAAAAGGGAATCGCTCTGCGTAAACAACATATGTTTGAAGGTAGTGAAATGCTACCTCTATGAAAAAGAGGAGAGTATCATTCTCTCTTCTCGTAAGTCGGAAGAGGAAATTTAATATTTTTTAACCGTCGGGTTCATTTACATGCAAGAGCGTGTCCCTTCCTCCTTCACTTCAGGCTCTGAACCACGTCCACCACAGAGCTTCCAACTGTCTTTAACAAGGAGGTTCTTCTTTTTCTCTCTCATTTTCCTTTCTCTTATCCTTTGCGAATATTCGTACTGCTCCTATTTTCAAGAACTTATCAACAAATTGTTGCTCGTATTCAGACGTCATCCTCCGTTGCTTGGTTTTTACAATCCATCGTTTTTGTAATGTTGTCTGCACTGACTCTTCGCTTTCTCCCTCGGCACGACATTTTTGTCAGGTTTTTTATTCTCGTCACCATCGCCAACACTACATTTCCATCCCTTATTACGCTTCCGTTTAATGAACTTCAGTCAGTTCATATAAGTTAAATACGAAAGGTCTAAGATTGTTCCCTGTGAACACCACACATTATAAAAACTGTATTACATTTAAAACAGACAATGAGATCAACTTAATCATTCTAACTGCTAAAATTCTATGTGATTAATCATATAATTAAATGCACTAACCCCGTGTTTCCAGGAAGCTTTGTTGTTACGTTGCTGTCTCCCTTTCGTTATAATTTTATGTGGACATATATCTTGTTTTTATACAAACCATATTATATGCCGACATATCATAATTAGTTCGTAAATACTTCAAAAAATTCCAAAGTTATATAGCATCCCAACTAAATCGTTTAAAAATACAAGTCTTAGAGATACTAAAGCCACATCCTCTCAAAATTTCGAAATACCATTTTCAGTAACAGTGATTTTCCTTTTATTTTGAAGGGTCTAGTGTGCAATATTTCCTTAAGAAGCACTGCAATTATATTTTGTGATAGAAAACAAGGGGTTGGAGCAGCATATTGAAATTTCATGTAGATAGTGATCTTTCTCTACTAGTATAGATGAAGGACCATCATTTCATCATGTTCGAACAAAACTGTAGTTTTGTATTTTTTCGATTTTGAATGTACAGATTTTGAATGTACACATACTGGAAATAAGCAACTATGAGTAGGGCTCTATAGCGCATGCGCCATTTTGTTGCAGACTTGATAAATGTTGATATTTCAGCCCATACGTAAAGGTTTTGTTTGCTTTTCACAGTCCGTGTTTATTCACAACTTTAAATTACGACTTGTATCCCACTTCAAATATTTAATCAAACTAGAAGTGCAATCCAACATAATGATACACAATTTAATTTTAATACCATCAAAATTTTCTTTCCCCACTTATTGCTGAAAATGTTTTGAAGAAGACAAAATTTAACAATTTAAATTTGTTTATAGAACACTACGAATGAGGGCATATCTACCAAGTGTTACGAGGGATTATTAAACAAAAGGTATATGTATTTTACTAATTAATTTACTAATTTACTAATAAAATTAATTTTATTAAGTTCTAAATAGTTATTTAACAACGACATGAATTATTCTGGTACAGAGACGAAAATATAATCTCAAATCTGAAATGTTCTAAAATGAGATACATAAGTATCAATCTTGTCAAGTTATGTGCTGTCTATTATAGACAACCTACTGTCTTTGACACTGAATTTACTACACTTTTAAGAAATTGTGAGAACCGAATTCATCAAGGATGTTAATTTATTTGCGTTTGCCATTTTTTGTTGACGTAGCTTTAGATCCGTTCATGAAAACGTATACACTGACACGAGGCATTATCATTCTTTGATAAACTTTTTGGTAAAAGTATTTGATATTCTAGTTCATTAGACCTTGTTAATGTTTTTTAATATTTCACCATAACTTTGTTCGTTATAAAAAGATAAAATAAGTTTATCTGTACGTATCATGTCAAATCCACTACTGTTTCAGCAAAGTAAGTTGTTAGTTAACTGATCTTTTATTAAGGTATAAAAAGCTAGACCCGAAATGTCAACGAAAAACGGCAAACCAAAATAAATTAACAACTTCGATGAATTCGGTTCTCACAATTTCTTAAAATTATATAGTTCAGTGTCAAAGAGAGTGGGTTATCTGTAATAGTGAGCATATAACTTGACAAGATTGATAATAATTTTCTCAGACAACCAGACATTAAAAAACAGAAATAGATAATTATTTTACTTAAATGGAAGACTTATGAACGCTCAAGTATTGAAACGCTATATAATAATATAATTGGCTATATAATAATATTATATAATAATAAATCACTCGTTTATTTCCAAACCAATCACTGTCACTAAATACTGAACTCTGCAATAAGATGGCGCTAACTCTCACCTATCTCTACAATGAGTCTTTATTTTGTTTTAAGGACTCTGAAGACCTGGACGTTGGCGAGCCCTAAAGCCCCAAGGGGAAAAAAATGATTCTATTTTAATTTCATTCCCTGGAAAGCTTTAATCTCGTAGCCCAAGTCCACTACCGGGTTATATAACCCGAGTAATTCCCCATGGCCACTCATCACACCCGTGCTGCTGGATAATACGGCGAACAGAAGAGTACAACTTCATATAATTTCCTCACTGCTCTGCGCTTTTTACTCGCCCTTCCTTCATTATCTCATCCCGGCTTTTTTTTTTCTTCTTCTCCCAACTCAGTCTCTGAAACAACCCCCGCACTCCACGTCGTCGCCAAGCACCTCTTTTTCATCCCCCGCCGCCTAACGCTTATCTCCTGCAATTAGAGATCAAGAAAAGGCAGAGGTTTAGAGATCGCGAGGTTTAAAATTTTATTTTGACCATTCGCTTTTCAGATTTTATAATTCGTAATTTACTCTTATATTGCGTGCCGCGTGTCTTTCCTGCGCCTCGAATCCGCCGGAGTGCTTTTGTAGTCCGATTGGTTATTTCCCAAGGTGACTCTTTGGCTGGTTGCTCTTCGCACGGGTTGTCGCTCCGCGTGAGTGAGTGAGCGCTTCGTAGACTCAGTCACGTCGACATAGGTCAGTCACAGTAGAGTCCTACAAAAAAAGTGAAACGCCAGCGGCGGAAACATCTCGTCGACTCCCTCCACTGGCTCAGCGACTAGCGTGCTCGCTCGTCAACCAGACACTCCAGGTTCAATTCCCGTGGGGTCCAGAAATTTTTTTTGTAGCATTCATTTCAACGTCCTAGTAAATATATAGATGTGACTATTACAAAGCGAATTCTAGTTTTTCGTACCACATTTGGTATTTGTAACACTTACTATTATTAAATACTCCGACAAACGTGGGTCAAGTTGATAGTAAACATAGAGAACCGGCCCATCTTCTAACAATAGCTCTACCACCCACCTCCTACTTCCTATCGCCCCATGTAGATAAGCTTCAATAGCACGTTACTCATTTCCCATTTACAAACACTACAACTGAATAAATGTACTCATGACTCCGATGGACAGTGGTGGCATAAGAGTAGCATTTTCTCCTGCAATAATTGGCTGAGTAGTAGAGCGTTTCATCAAACCCTGCTCGGCTGAACTAGGTAAGGATTTCAGCTGAGGTTGCCCTCATCGATTCGGAGCCATAATTTTCCCGGCAAACTAAAAATCTCCTCCTCAATTCTCTCCCACAAGTCACGGTTAGGACGGTTAGCAATCCTCATGGCCAGAATCTCTCCTACTTACGGAGAAAAAAGAAAATTCTATACACGCTACGCGCAGCTTTCATTGCACTACCATGTGGAGCACGTGAATAACAGCACTATCAAAATTTCCCATCTAACCCACGTGTGACGCAAGGAGTTGGACTAGAGTCCTGCGCGTAGAAAATCCGCCAGCGACGTTCGCGGCCTCTGAGCGCGTGATACCTCATACAGCACAAATTCACTATGCATAATTTCTCATACCCTAAAAGCGGAGGAAAAGCCAGAGACAGTAGTGATTTATACCCACGTGTCCCTCCGGTAACTCAAGGGTTTGCATACTTGCCAAGACACTCCGGGGTCAATTCCCGGCCGAGTCACACTTAAATGTCTCTGTTCGTATAGCTGCGACAACTGAAAAGCGAACCTTCTTTCTTCTATCCACCTTCTACTGCTCCGAGTATCAATAACTCTAACCATAACTAACTACTCCTACTTACACCTCCACGTGGACCAAGTTATGGATTAATCCAGCTATCCGGCCCACCTACTAACAATAGTCCTACCACCCACCTCCTACCTCTTATAGCTCCATGTATATAAGGTTCAATAACACGTTACATTTACAACAATAAACAATACAAATTACTACATACTACAATAAAAATAAAATAGTACCCACAAGGTAGTACTATGCGGAGCTGAGTGTAGCATTTTCGGAGCTTATGAGAAATTCCACCGCTGGCGTTTCACTTCTTGTGGGACTCTAGTCCACCGGAGCAAAAGCGATTTCCCCATCTTTCCTTCCCGACATTCCTCCACCCTCGCTCCTTATTCCGATCTCCAATCTTTTCCGACCGCAACGCAAACGCACTTAATCATTTCGAGCTTATTTCTCTCGAAGCTTTGAAATTCACGATATTTCATCTCCAGGGGTCTGCATCAATGAAAATGTAAAATTTCCCCTACCGGAAAATGTCATGTGAGATCCATTTCGTATGAAAAATTCAGCGATCAATTATGGCTAGTTTTCCAATCTCTTCCATGACTATTTGTTTTTCTTTTTTTCATCATGTAACCTTGCAAGCAGCATCGATATTATACATATAAAAGATACTATTATTAATAGAGTATTGTAAATAAATATGGAATAAAGAAAGAAAATTCGAAAAACTGTCGAACGTCGACAATAGTTCAATAATATTTTATGTACTTGATTTTAACATTTTAGCATTGACTTTTTCCTATTCTGTATATCACTGTCATATTCGACTCAACAATACGGTTAGGAATTAAAGAAACTTATTAAAACTCCTTCTTGTCTAGTTCTCCATGCATAGAGTCTTACTGTACGATATGATTAAAATAACACAGAAACCTTGAAAATAGATTCCCATGCGTTTCACTAAAGTTTTCCAATAACAGTGAAAAAGTATTCTTTTGATATTAAAGAGGACTTTTGATTCCAAAATCTATAGATTAATTGCAGTAAGGAGTAGCATCTAGCACCTGACATGGTACAAAGCTTCAAATATGCTGAGGAGAAACAGAATATTATGAATCATTGGTCGTTCCTTTACGTTAGGTAACAGGGACTAATCCTAACAAGGTTTTTTTTTACCAGTTTTCCTTTCGATACTTCGATCCAAATCCATGGGAATCGTTGCTCATTTGTCACCTAAAAACTAAGTAGTGTATTATCACACATATGGCCATTCACTGTTCTAACCCGATTTCTGATAAGAATGTATTTATAAATATAGTTTGTTTGAAAATATTTGCTGTTATTTCATTAAAAAATAATTAAATCTCACCATGTTCACTCAATAACAATGTATGTAAAGGTTCGTTTGAGACTGTATTTTCACATTCAATTCAAATATTGTCAAAACGTCCAGTTTTATTTTTGCTGACATTTTTTTCTCTTCTAAAAAAATTCTTTCATCTTCAAAATCTGCCACAATATTCAATAGACGACGTCAATGGATACACTCAAAACACAACATGAAAGGCGACTCTCTTAAACAAAACCCTTAAAGCAAAGAGTCCTTAGCAACTCTGACAGTTTCCCATCTCTTCCAGAAATGAGAAAATAATGTCAATTTTATGAAGTCTATTGTTTGCATGAAATTTTATCTCGTTTCTCAAGTGCTGCCAGTTAAAAAGATTTTATTTTCTTCCTTTTTTAGAGACGGCGTTTTAATTGTAATAACAAAGGAGTATTTTAAATCATTTTATTTTATATCGCTATTAATTTTATGGTTTTATTTTCTCTTTTACGATTTACAGGCATACATATTTTAAACGATATTCTTCATGGAATTGTAATGTTCTAAATAAAAACTAAAGATGAATTTCATGCTCTCGAGAAGGATGTATTTTTTAATATGTTCAGATTAAAGTTTGTCTATATGTTAGAAAGTTTATTCGGTAAACAAATATACCGTTGGATTGATTTTTTATCTAATTTGGCGACAGTGGAGAACTTTTGCATAACGCGCGTAACGCGCTTGGAAAGAATTGGGTGTAATCGTTGCATTTTGCATAGCGTACCTTCGACTCAAATCATATTATTTATTGTAAATCCAAAGAAACTACTTCTATGCAAGCGTACACAAGTAAACTGTACTGTACGCCAGCATATAGTGCTCCTATGACACACACAACCATCAAATCTCTCGCATACCTCTTCAGATATCAACATAACCTCAAATCCAGATCAAAACTCGCCATGACGAAGACGTTATAACATATTACGCTTGGAGCGCTAGTGTAGCACTAACTTCTGAGCATGCGCAGAAGTAACTTTCATGTGCATAGCGTAAACCATAGCTCATAGGTACGCTATGCAAAGACTCCCTTCTGGAATTGTATACACGATCCACTACGATATTTAAGCGTTGTAAGTTTATGAATGCAATGTGGGTAACAGCGCTTCAATGAGGAGTCGCCAACGTTAGGAGGTAGGTAGAAGGAATGTTCCTGTGGAGATATCTATTTTTGAAACTTGGTGAAATTGTGTGAAACGATCTGAAACCGTTCAATTCAAACACTTGAATAGCACTAGGTTAGACCATATAGTATAACAATAAAAAGAGATAGATCGGTAAAATGTTTATGAATTTTAGTAATCGTCGCTTAAGAAACAACACAGTTAATGTGACAAAAGGCAAACTTTCTAAGAAAACTGTAAAACCTTAGTGAGTATTGGCGGTTTTATTATTATGAATAAATTTATAAATAAACTTTATTGTCAGAAAAGAAGTTGCAAACTGCGTACGACCACGTGGGGGATGAGAAACTAAGTTACATTTAGTTATGTTTAGTGAAAAAAAAAACACTTCAATTTATTCTGTTTGATTTTCGCCGAACTACGTCATGAGAACGTGCGAAATGCATGTTTCCATGGAGATGTAAAAACACGATGACTATTTTTAACAACGCATCACTTTAGTCAATTTTTTTTCTGCGACAGTTGTTAACATAACATGAATCATAATTTTTTTACACGGTTTCTGTTCCTTTTTCTTTTTTGTTCTTTCTGTTGCTGAATATTATATTTACAAGTGATGTTAGAATTGAGATCTCCATGTTGTTAAATATAGTCATTGTATACAAAAGTGTAATCTTTACATTTTAACTCGTAACAGTAGATAAAACTTGCAATCTGAATACAAAACATCCCAACTTTTCATGAATCAACCATGACTTTATCTTTCCATCACCATGTATGAAACTTTCGCCAGCTGCAATCCTTTCCATCTTCCCTTCTCGTCTTTCCCGACCCATCTCCAATGCACTGTGTCGCTACACAGCTTCCGGAGTCTCAGGAACACGCGTTGCGGCTGAGCAGAGCAGGAGATTGTGTCGAGCTTTGTTTTTTACTTCCGAGCGAGGATTTCAGAAATACGACCCTCATTTTTTTTCTCTCGTGAGGTTTGTTTAGACACAACCTTCTATTGTTTCTCTCTCTCTCTCTCTCTCTCTCTCTTGTTCTCGCTTCTCTTGGTTTTATTTTCTTCGCTCGTCTTCTAACATCGGAGTAACTTTTCAATTTGTTTTAGCTTTCAAGTGTGTGTGTTTTTGCAGTGAATTGAAAATGATATTGCTGGTATGTGAAGCTCATGACAAAAAAGAGAACTATTTTGTTCTCGGGAAATATCCTAACACTCCTTTTAAAAATCAAAGAAGAAATAAAATTAACTAGATTGTTCGGTACAACTGTTGTTATATATTATGAATATTACGACGCGAAGTTCGTTCAAAATATACTCCAAAGCTCATATTGACCAGTAGGCAAGGAAATTCGCTATTCTATCAAACAACTGAACAAAATATCGAAAAATAATTGAATATTTTAAATAGGAAGTTATTTTGTTTAAAAATGATTTAATAAAACAATTGATTACACGGAAAAGTTGGTTCTATTTTTTACATTGAGATGTTCATGTGAAAGTATGTTTTGTACCGGGAGTATGTTATGTCGTTAAATTTACAGATATACAAATAGAGATGTAAATAAAGATGAGTCTCATGCTGTAATTTCATTTACACGTCTAACTGAAATCTTATTGAAAATTCCACCGATTTACATATTATGCTTTATGTATTATTGTATTACACTATCTGCAGATAGTGTTGTGTAATATTGTTCATATTGCTTGTGTAAAAGTACATGTGCCTGGTGTAAGTATAGATTCTTTTGATTTAGGTGTAATGATAGAAGAGCAAACTATTAAGTCTGGTCCGTTGTGACGTCCGCGATCCCACCAGCTGTACTACCAGTTAATGGCACAGTGAGTTCGTCCGAGATAAGTATTCAATGAAAACTTCAATCCCGCCCGACGTCACTTGCGGTGAACAGAAACTCAGAAAGAGTTTGCCAACAGAAACTCAGAAAGATACAGACTGGATATTTACATAATTTTACAATTTTATTTACAAATATTTACATAATATTTACAGAAATATGCAACGTGGAAAGTATATATGAAATACCTCCATTCAAACTCCCAGAGCTGACGGCTCTGAAACATTACACATTGATTCAGGCCGTTGCAACCCGCAACTTCTCTACGCCAACCCTCTGGCATCGAAGAAGAGTCAATGTTTTGGTTCAGCGTCCGACGCAGCCTCCCCGTCTGAAAATCTCGCCTGAACGTCTGCTCCCGAGGATACTGAAGCACCTCTATTTAACACCAGCGATGCTCACGACACCACATAGTTCCCATTGTTGCCCACGTCCCTTTATTGTCGCGCACGGAGAAATACACTTTTCCTGGAAATTGTTCACTTTCTAGCTCTCGTTATTCTGGCTGTTAATATTGTTAATAAAAAATAATTTTGTCCCTGCGAATGTTTGAGAGCTGTTTTGACGTCGCTACAATTTAATTCATCTTTGGATTATTTTTATTCCAATTTATTTGGACAGTATCCATTATCTTGACCTGTTTGAACATTTTCAATATGTGTACAGCGTATGCTAAGTTTTAGACGTTATGCTTCAACGTGTGTCTTCAGTTTTTCGGTAGTTCCGGGGTTCGAACCAGGGTACCTCAAAGGAGACACTACACTAGTAGTTATGCGACAGAACAAATCTTGAATCTCGTCTCAAATAAATTAATTAATTTATTAATTTGCAAATTTTTCTATTCTAAAAATTAATTATGGTAAACCACGCAGTGGTCGCGCGGATGGAAATAGCCATCAATTCGAAGTATTCATATATTTTTCACAATTTTGTCATGACAACAGCGTGCGAGAATAATAAAAGTAGACATGTGTAGCATCACCTCAAAGATTATCTTGCCCGTATCCCGAGCTGTTTTCTGAGAATCCTGCCTGAAGGATATTGGATGACTCGCGTCATCCGTTCGACATATTCTCTAAGCTTTTAACATTGTTTCATACGGTACTAAAATGTAAAATATGAACCACTCAGTAATAAAAAATGATTTCATGGATCAGAAGTAGTGGTTATACAAGAAAAAAGTATTTTTAAAATTTAGTATTAATAAAAATTGCTGTTTCAAAAATGGACGACAGATGTTGTCCACGCGACATCTGATACTCCATTCGGAAGTGACTATTTTTAGTTGTAAGTATTTTTAACTTTTGCAAGTTATTTAACGAGCAACGCTTGTGAGCAAAATGATATCATATATTTTTCTTCGATACTTAAAATATGTAACAATGTTCAAAATATGCAAATATTCCATTAAAATGTTTATTTTTACTGGGGATGACCTCTCAGATGTATTCGTAAGCGCGACCACTACAGGGTTAACGATTAGTCAAAGAAAAGCAGGGAAAATCTATTAGGTTTTTTATACTTCCGTAGTTCCCGTCTCCTCCCAACATCCCTTGTTCTAGCTTTCCTTGCATTCTCAGGCTTCTAGCACTTGCACTATTCATTTCAAGACCCATATTCTCTTATTTTACTTTTCTGTGAGGTCTATTGCCCAATCTTCCTCGAGAATTACTTCAGAGCTAAAGGACCGAGAGAGTCACTTTGGCGACCGTTTCGCAGACGGCAACGGTTTACAAGTTTTTTTTCTGTCTGTTTTTTCTTCTTCTTCTTTCAACACTCATGTACTCTATCGTATCGCCCTAATAACTTTTTCCGATACATTTTCCGTCCCACTCGCGGCTCCGGCGCTTCCTCCTTTCATCCCCCCACCCCTCTTCAGACTCTTTGCTCTGACAAATGGTACACGGAGTTTTGGTGGCGTTGACATGAAATTCCAATTTCGCAGAGGAACATGCTTGTTGTTGCTGCTGAGTAAGTCCATGGTCCGCAGAAAGTGGACTGTGCTATACAGCTGTCTCTCGCTCCCTCTTTCCGGTCAAGTATCGGAAATGTGATTATTCGTACCGAGCTACGGTCTGACAGAAATATATCACGTGGTGGCGTGTTTTTATCATGTTTCTGTAGCCTGTGAACTCGCCGTCCTTAAATTTCAGGGATGCGGCGCGGAATGGATTTTTGAGATCAAATACGTGCTGCGGTCTTTGTAGATGAGTTAGTTCGCGTCGCCGTGGAGTTCCTCAAGGTTACATGTTTTGTGAAACATTCTTTTTTTTCATCCTTCTATAACGGTTATGGCAATAAATTTGAACTGCCTTTTCCAAGAGTATAGTGCATATATAGAACTGCCAAAAATATTATCAACACGGCTAGAAATTTTGCATGATTCTTTTCCTCACTTTCTACGACTTTAATTCATGGCTGGCACTTTTAACCTTGTGAGTCCAGATTTAATTTAATAGTACAAATGCATATTTTAAAATATTTTTGTTTGAACTTTGAAGTTCTTAAGTTAAATTACTCTAATAAATTAAAATTTACATTTTTAGTATCTAATCCATTTTACAATAGCATTTTCTTAGTAATTTAGCTTTTCAGTGCATATTTTAAATATTTTAGTGCATATTCATCCTAGCCCCGGTCATCAATAGTAACTGAAGATAAAGAGTTTGTAAGTGAAGAGACATGTAAGTTGTCTCCAAATATATTTTAAAATAATTGAGTCGTGCGTAGAATAAGCATGTTAAATCAAAAATTAATTTTCAATGTCCAATAATTGAAGTAGATGTAATTAATGCTATGTTGGAATATTGCTTACATTGGAATCTCTCACATAACAGACGGATGTTTGACCAGCAGTAAGGGTTTTACGTACCAAGGGGAACGTAAACATTGTGACACGCTTGGACATAAGAAAACATACTTTGACTGAGACATACTTCGTTTTCATAACTCTCCAATTGTCTTTATGTTCGTAATTAGTATGATGAAAATGATGTATTTATTATTTACTGAGCACTTCAACATATGTCGAGTATGAAACATTCTTTCATTGTGTACAGTTTTCATTGTTTTACAAAACGTCATATTTCCCTTTGAATGCGTTCGACACCCCCATTTCAGTTAATTTCCCCCAAATCTCGTTGTTTCTACTTTCCCCCGAAATCCCTCCCCCCCCCCATGAATACACGAGCTTTCTATTTGTTTCGAGAAATGCCTTTGTTTGGTGGTCTCTGCCCCCTGGCAGTCATGTCTTGCCCTGTCGACGTCATCCCCTAATGACACGTACCCCGCGATTGCATCCATTCACCGACCAATCAACACCCTTGGCACGTCCTGTCAATCCTTCGCCGCATATTCATTCGTCCCTAAACAATCCATTCCATTGTCCTTGTCCTTCCCGCAAGTCCTTGTCGTTCACGGCTTTCCCAATGGAAAGCATCAGCACGCGTCTAACAACGATGATGAATGGGACAATTCCTCAACCCCTTCCACCCACCCACCCCCTCCACCCTCATCAGGGAAACAAATGCACCCTCTTCACTAATTAAGAGGAGTGCCTCTTTAAGCGGAGTGCTCCAGGGTGATGAATTATTGTTTTATGGGATTCTTCTCTCCACAAGTGCATTTTTAGCATAGTGTCCATTAAAATTGAGTACTTTATACTGTAAGCAAGAAGAAAACACCGTCTTGACAAACACTTTAGAGAGCTTTAATTTACAATTAGCTTTAAATCGTCCACAGTATACGTGAGTGATCTACGATATATCCATAACCCGTACTATTAAATAAATGCGTAATGCGAAAGCCAATGTGTCTGTCTGTTGGTTACTTAATCACGACTAAACCACAGAACCGATAATAATAAATAATAATAAATTTATTGTCAAAAAACAGTACAAACTGCGTATTTCATAAATATAAATGCAGGGAAGTGTTAAGATATTTTATTCCTTGAATAAAGGTTTACAAGAGTTTCGGGGGTGAGATTTACAAATTATCCGAACTATCCTCTTCTGAATTCTGAAAGTTTGAATACTCTGACCGGAATTACCCCAGAA
>NNCF01126808.1:434613-461295 GCA_002313205.1 Laupala kohalensis
TTTTTTGTGTTAATTAACTTGCGTTTTATGGAAAAACTAGAGTTGTAATGTTTTAGGAATGTTGAGATGAATACATTGAATTTGTCGTCGGTGTTTTGGCAATTGTAAACATCTTTCCATGTTTCTTCACGCAAATAATTTACGAATATGGATTTATTTATGTCATTAAACTCTCTTGTAAATTTGTAAAGGATTTTAAGCGGTTTTAGTNTTTCTATTTTTCAATAACTTTAAAACTTTTCAATTTATAGAAGGCTGTAGTGTAACTATATTTTCAAGCTCAAGGTCCCGGGTTCGAATCCCGGTCCCGTCTACCATTTTCATTCGACGTAACATGATTAATATATTTTCAAGATTTCCGTAACGAACAAAACTATGTCGAATCAAGTAAATTTCAGATTTCTGGTGAGAAATTACTTCGACAATATATGCAAAATAATTTATAAAAAATTACGTCTCGCAGTATAACCGAATGATTCAATTAATGTTTACGAAATAAATTAAAGTGTATCATTTAGTCTAAAATCTAAACTCAATGTAAGTATTTAAATAAAATACTTATGAATAAATTATGAATTATAATAAATGTTCCCTTTTATCTTTTCAGAAAAATACGCAGGAAAGATTTCATATTAATTCAGTAAACAAGTCTGAGAGTTTTATGATCGTCCTTTAAAGAAATGTTAAGGGAAGTAATTACTCCACTCGAATATTTTTTATCCTCCTTGTCCATTTTGAAGAAGAAACACTAGTGGAAATAGAAGTAGTCTCTCGGTACACAACATTCTCTTAAGCAGCGCCCATAAATCTTAAGCCTCAAAGATTAAGCGAAATGCAAAAGACAAAGTTGGGGGGAGAAGTTAGCAATCAAGAGTGCGGAGTCAGGCAACCAAGTAACACAGCGCTCGTCTCATTGTGCCAGAGACGTGGGCGTCTTGTGCGAGAGAGTAATCCTGAAGAAAAGCAACCATGGAGACTAATGAGGACTTCTAAGAGACAATGTCATATCCAGCAAACATCGGACTACGGCAGGGACATGGAAGATAAGAAGAGTTTACCAGATACGTGATGGAACATACCACCGAGGTATTAGCTTAGAAATATTATCTTACAAGTATTATACGAGCCTCTTTGCCTTCTTAAGCCCTTTAATATTCAGTTGCGTATACATTTTTTATAGAAAAACTGATATTTTTATTTCCTGCTGCCGTAATAATAAATTTAGTTATGCATGGATAGAAAATTAATTATTATAAGATTATTAACTTTTGGTATACTGTAATAGTTTCTTAAAACTGAAATAGGTGCAACTGACTAATTCATTGAGCACCGTTGCGAACCACGGAAAACCAACGGTTAGGACGTAAAGGACAAAAGTAAACAAAAGGATTTGTGCATATATTTTTTTTATGTGTACCTTCATGTGGAGAAGATATGTCATAACTTTCAGTAATGTGAAAATGTCTACGAGTCTGGAATGAAAACCGGGGCTCCTGCTTTGATCGCAGGGCTGTTAACCACTACACCACCCGTTCGTCGTCCACGTGTTTACAACATTTCCGCCCAGAATGCGCTGACGGCTGGTCGACTTTTTCACCTGACCGAAAGTTATCACACAGAGATTTGCGTTTTTATTACAAATAGAGAGTTATTAGTAAACCTAAAATTGTGTATGTTAAACATACTTTATACTCTTTACTATACCCATCCTGGCCCGGGTTTTTCTCCGTTTTTCCTTCGGGTAGAGGCGGATTTCTTATACAGGTTCTCTAGACTTTGTCTAGGGGCGTGTTTATTGTAGCAATACAATGTGAATTTAGTGTTATTTCAATTCTTATGATTTTTAAACACTATACTCAGAATAATCAATAGTTTGATAATAATTTGTGCATGCAAATTTATTGCGTTAAATTAAAAACATATTGACATTCTATTAGTATTATAACTCGTAGTTAACTTTTCATCTTACCTAGGAATTTTTGCGGAAATTTTTGAATCCGCCTCTGCCTTAGGGTCCTTGATCGGAATTGATGGGATGGTCCCTTGCTTGCTTCCGGAGAGTAAATTAGTTTATTGTCTTCCAAGTGGTCATACGCAGTCTGTACTGTTTTTTGACAATAAATTTATTATTATTATTATTAAATTTATTATAATACTAATAAATATAGTATAACGCAAAGCATGTCACTCTGTGGGACCGTTTTAAGGTAATACAATTAAATTAAAATAACAATGTCACACCATGTAGCCCTTGACTCAAATGTGTACACAACGACAATTGTTTTAAATATTCCATTATCATTATCGAGTTAAAAATATGAATTCACTTCGAGTTTACCTCCATGAGAAAGCATTAGATTGTGAATAATGACATTAGATTGTGGAATGGGAGTACGGGGTCAAAACGAGTGGCAGAAATAAAAAAGAAAATATAATGAACATTAAAATGTAATATGTAAAATTATGAGGAGCTAGTAACACGTAGTTTTATCACAAATCATTTTTTTTCGAGATACGAAAAGTGTTTTTTCTGTTTGAAATAAAAAAGAAAATAATACAACTCACTCTCAGATTCTTTAGTGCTGATTCCTCCTTGTAATAAAGGAAATAAGATGAACTGAGGAACGCATACGTTAAGTAAGAAATACATTTCTACAGATTTCAAATCTCGTTTTCAAGAGAATTAGCGCTGATGCTGTTGTTAGACATGCATCCAGTGGAAGAAGCCTAACCGCATCCTCAACAAGAAACCACTCATCTCGCAGCGCGCGTTCCACGCTACTAACCACCAACACTCGACACAGGAAACAAATGAGTTCGAGCAAGAAACGTTGCGGAACAGCTGCCGCTCGCTGCGCTGCTTGACGCGTGAAGAGACAGAGCGCAGCACCGTCGTCGACAGCTGACTGTCACCCATTCATCCTCCCACCCGTCCCGCACTCACCTGTTATTCGCAAAATCCACCTCCGACCGCTATTCTACCGTTACAATTCTTCGCCAGTCGATACTCTTCATCTCCTTCGCGTACAAATCGACTGACAGCGCATGCTTCGAGGAATCGACCGCAAGCGAATACGCCCATTCGTTCCACAATTCGTTATCTCATCCTCCAATCCCCGGAGGGTAATTCCACTTCTCTCGTCTCTTCGACATTCTCCAATCAAATCTATTTCCTCTGAATTCACTCTCTCCAACAATTCAGCTCTTTCTCCTTTAGACGGGTTCTTCCGCCACTTCTACACTACCATCATTCCTCTTTATCTTGCAATTAATAGTAACATCTTTATTTAGTGCCGAAGTTAAAGTATACCCCTCCTCTTACACTTAACCACAAAAGAACATACATTATTGATTAAAGTGCAAACAATCGAAACAATAAAACATATAAAGGAAAATTAATAAAATGTGCATTGAGACAAAAAGTTTTAAAATTACGGAAAATATTATACACCATTGAACAGAGACTGATTTTTTTTAAAATTTGGACAAAAATCCTCCAGACACGGCACTTCGCAGAAAGTTAGGTTTCGGTTGTCACTTTAAAGGGGAAAGATTTTCGGACACTCCAGGGTACCGCTGGGCCCCCCTGGGGGGTCAAAATGGGCCACAAAACGGTTTTTTGTAAATATCTCAAAAACTACGCAAGTTATCATACAAAGTTGAAAGTCAATTGCATATTGGTAAATGCACAGAAATGCTGAATTCAAAGAAAATATTCGAAAAATTATACATACGTATATATGTGCATTTTTGGATTTAGACATGTATAATATACATGTACGAATATATTCCAAACAATATTTGCACATATATTTGAATGTATATTCATGTAAAAGATAAAAACGCTTCAAAAGTGAACGTTTTTGCTTTCGTCATCTGTGTGCATAAACACATGCATGCAAAAATTTACATCTAAATACATGGTATTTCATGAACAAACACTTACATACCCATATTAAGCGCTTTTTACTGCACAAAAATGTCTAAATTTTAAAAACTGTTATTTTCTCTTATTTTTGTAAAAAGGCCTTAAACGAAGAATTGCGAAAAAAAAGGTCTCAAGTTTGAGCACCCATACCTCCGTTTTTGTGCGTCTGATGAAAAAATTACTTGTAACCAAATTTGTTAGGAATTTTGTCACCTACAACATTAACTTTCAACTTTATTTGAAATCTTGCGTAGTTTTTAAGATATTTACAAAAAATTTGTTTTGCGGCCCCTTTGATTGTCTGCATTTAATTTTAGTCATTTCTAATCTATACGACTTATTACTGCACATTTTGCAAATTATATTTTTGATTTCGTTACCCATCATAAAATTTTCTTCTGATGACATCCCTTTTTGTCTCATCTATCTAACAGTAAGAATAGAATATTGGTTTCTGAGATATATTCCATGTTTTGCGATGTATAAGTAAGACTTCGCCATTTTTTACGTTTGTTGGAACCCGATCTTTTAGAATGATGAATTGAAAGGCGTTATTATCTTGCTCATTGTTTTATCATAGCTAAAACGCTGTTTCGGCCACATAGTAGCCATCATCAGTTGCATACACGCAGTATGGAGGTTTGTTTTTGGCAAGTGCACTTTCCTCCATACTCAAGTCTATGCAACTGATGATGGCTACTATGTGGCCGAAACAGCGTTTTAGCTATGATAAAACAATGAGCAAGATAATAACGCCTTTCAATTCATCATTCTNAACATTCCAAAACTACCAATCCCATTCTTTAATCCGTTCCACCTGCAACTTCAATGTTTCTTTTCACTTTCTCTCTGTCTTTGCTTTCCCTCTATTTCACCTACTCTCTGCGAGGGAGTGGCACCACTGAAGAGTGAAGATGCGTCCAATTGGTCCGTCTCCAAAAGCACATGTGAGATGGCGCCCTCGCGTCCGCCCGTGGTGGAGAGCAGAACGCATAAAGCAACGCTCAAGCACCCACAAGTGCCCTTTCGCAATTAGTGTCCAAGGATGAATGTGCTCCAAGGTTAACTTACGTTTGGGGATCACATTACACCATTGGAAATGGCAACATAAGATATGTCGTAATAATTACTTTCCCTTTTGAGAGAACATTTCATTTCTTTCTGGACCGAATTTTCTAACAATTAAAAGTTCTAACATTTAAAATTCTCTCTTTTATGAGACTATATAAATAAAATTTATTGACCTCCTTGAATGCTTGAATACTACATTACAATATCGGTGAAAACATTACCACCAGCATCAACATTTAAAAAATAGAAACAAATATTAAAACATTCCATCAACTTCCTCTATTTGTGAGTAAATTGGGGAAAAGCATATCCTGTGAATAAATACATGTTACGGGAAAGAGAATTCCCTCAATAGAATGGATACAGTATTTTAAATTATTATTTCATTGAAGGAATAAAATATTTTACTTCTCAACTCTCGATTCATCTCTCCCCAAGTTAATTCTATTTACGTCGTTGTGTCACCACAAGACTTGCTTCGCCGGGAAAATTAAACTTAAGTTACTTACATTTCCTATGTACGAAATAACTTAATTTTTGTGTAAATTTTATAACTCTACAGTAAAGAGTTTTCAATTCTAATATAACGCTAAATGAGAAATGCGTTTTTCAATATCCCTCAAAGCGAAACACGTAAAGGTTCCTTATTGCGTTTGAGTAAAGTTTAAAATCCGATATTACGTTAACCAAATTTTTCATTCCAATGACATTGCTCTTATAAAGAGCTAACAACAATAGGGAAAGGAAGAACTATCAATGACAATTCCAATACATGCTCAAATAAAAAAATGTTAAATATTAACAAAAGGGAATATGTGTTATCGTACATACTTTTATCTTTAAAGAAAATGTTATAATCTCCAAATGCTTTGCGGAATATGAGGTAGGTGTTTCATCACATGTTTTAATTCACACTATTAAGTACCCCCGTTTCGGTTTAGAGAGAAAATTCTTCAAGATATGACTTCTGTTGTAAAAATAATATTAAATTTCTTCTTACATCTGCAAAAATGTGAAGATCTTCATTTTATGCATATTTTGGTCAAGATTTTCCCCAATGTTCACGCTGGAGAAAAATGTTATAATAGGAATTATACCGCTGATAGGAGTTGTCTATTCTCAATATTTGAACCCCGATAGTCTGAAGTTTACTGCAATATTTAAAACTACTAATGAGCATTTTGATGTATAAAGATACAAAAAAAAAAATTAAATCTATCAAAGAAATATTAAATAAGTTATGATAGATAAGAGGACAAAGGCAAGTACCCCTGTGAATGCCCAAAACGCAATGAAAATTCGACAGTCTGGTTAATGAACATATGTGGCTTGGTTGCGGTTCATGGTTGACTCAGATGAAGGGATTTAATAATGCAGGTGTGGTTTCATTGAGGTTTGTTAAAAATATTAAATATTTTACGCTGACCACAGCATTCTAGTTTCAAATGTTTCGGCGTGAAGTAAATACAACGCGGTTTAAACGTCCAGTGAGAGTTGCTCTAAAAGAGTTGCCATACAACACGTTAGTGTCCGTCACAGCTGTTCCCTGAAGTCTGCAACTATTTTAGAACTTGTTTCCGTCCGAATCGTTAGATTTGCACAAAGTTTATCTTGTTTTAAAAAAAGAACGCAGTTAAAATTGGTTGACTCAAGCAAATACTTCTCAACTCAAGTTTGCATACACCGACAAAATATAACTTTGTGTGTGGGGTTTTGATCAAATTAGCTGATTATCAATATTGCTGGACCGAATAAAAAAAAAAACTATTTTACACTATCACTTCAGATTATTTTAAAAACGCTTAAATAAAATTTGTGATGTCAATTTTCTGCTTTTTGTAACACTACATGCATAGTAATATCTTTTAAATATTTGGAAAATCCAATAAAAAATACTGAATAACAAACACTAATTATTTCTTAAAACTATATCAAACAGTATTTCTACACAAAACAAATGACAACTAAACAGCACAAAAACTTGCTTTTTAATGAATTCCTCATGAGATAATTCATATCATTGTAACACCGCCGTTGTTTCATATTTGAACAATACTTTTTGTTTGATTAAGCATTTTTTTCACCACTTAAAATATAAGCTCGCGCTTTATCAATAACCACAAATTTTCAAGTTTTGCTTTTACGATATTAAAAGTCCTTACGTGATTGAAAAATATAAAGGCTATTTTTAAATTAGCACGTACGAGGTATTACAACTCTTAAAATGTAGAAAGCCAAAAATCTTGTCCCCGTGTGTAATTATAGAAACGTAATTATTTCAACGGAAGTGTTCATATACATTTTTACTTCAGTGAAATTATTCGAAAATATTCCACACACTGTTTTTCAATCATTTAAAAGAAACGCATGAAATAAAAATATCTTCAAAGAAACGTTTTTGCAGTTATACAAAGAAAAATATTTTAAATATATTTTAAATTAAGGTGGGCATGAAGGAATTTCCCGATGCCATATTTATTCAATATCTGGATCAAATTCTTTTGTCAACGTAATTTAAAAAACGACTAAAACGTGGTACAATAAAAAACAAGTGGAATGGATAAAGATTTCCGGATATCCAGGAGATTTAATAGAATTATTTATTAACAATTGTCTAATCATATTAGAATATCATACGCACCAACTCTTTCACGAAATTGAACAATTCTGTGGTAGCATTTAAATTATGTTAATTCATCAACAATTAAGAAATTACATAAAACCGAAATTAATGTTTGTGGTTCCAGAAAATGGTTGTACTAATGAGCATTCTAACCATTGCAATAGCTTTCTGTAAACAACTGCAATAAACTCACTAGAACTAAAATATTAATCAATTTAGGGACATTCTGATGTGTGTTATCTACGAATTTGGGCAGCAGTCATCAATGGCACTTATACTGAGAGCTACTTCTCCATCAACAAAGTGCTGAATAATAAATGGAAATACACTCAATACAAATAGGAATATTTCAATGAATGTACGAACATTTTACACAAAAAGTTTCATTTATCCAGAGAATACAAACAGAATATCACGCACGATCACGCTATAAATTGCCTTCAGAATTGCGATTTAATGGTTTCATAAAGCTCGGCAGAGTATCTATTCGCATTGTGACAGAGGTTTATTTATTTGATGGAAATTGTCAGTAAATCGTAATGTTTTGATGCTTAAACACCGTTTATGCATGGGTAATATTTGTTCATACATTAACATGTATGGTAATTTTTGGAATTATTTAGAACTTATCATAGTTTGACTATCTTATCTGTTAAATTCATTAGTTTTTTATAAATATATTTGCATCACTAAGTTTTGTAGTAAAAGACAAATACAACATGTTACTTATAAATATATTTTTGAAGAATATTTGTATATATATTTTTGTATTTATCGCAACTCTTTAATTTGAATTGAGAATGGATCTTTTTACTTGAGAAATTATCATTTCTTTGGTTAAATTTTCATTTTTTTACCTCATTAAGATGAAAACCATTCGCATCTTTCCTTGCTATAGATTTTTTCAATAACTGAACTTGAAGTCAGAGTATGGTCACATTTCTAGACGCTATTTCTCTTGCTTTGTAAGAACTATACCCAAATGCTGTATGCTACAGCATTGTGAACAATTCCAAAGCAAAGTGAAAAAATGTCTAAAGCCTGTAGGCGAAGTCGGAAATATTCATCGCATTACTCACTTCGCCTAGAAATTGTATACATCACCAGATGAAGTTAGTAATACAACATATTTGAGTTTATAACAACACAAAGATGATTATTTCTAGAATTTTTATGGATTCTTATCAGTATTTTCAAAATAACACAAATTAGACTCCAAAAGTTACAAATGTAATAATATCAATATAAAAATGTAAAAAAGAACAGAAAATCTTCTGATAATAGTTATTGTACTGCCAAATAAGTACAGATTATTAATACGCAATTTATATTTTCCTTTACCTGCCCACTCATCCACCTATTTATTGTTCCTTATCCACCTATTTGTGAGGGAATTGGGAAGGAGAGATGTGCTGACGACATAGAAGTTGATAATTTTTGATCTGACAAAATTTGTTGAATGATAATATGATTAAAAAGAGAATGAAGGTTTTTCGCAATGTATGAAGAGAGTTACTACAATTTTCCCCTTACTTCTTGCCAAACACTGTAATTACATGAAATATAGTTAACTTTTTTGTTTCTTAGCTGTTTCAGTGTTTTTTTGCGGAACCAAAAACCTAACTTAACTGTACCACAGAAAAGCTGTGAAGAAATCACTCCATCAATACTAAAAATAGAAGGATATTTAATAATCGAAGTTTCAAGTTTAGAATAACGGGGGAATGTTTGGTTCCTCACTTACCATGCCTGTTATGACGCAGGTGTTGTTAACCATGCCTGATTTCGTACTTTACCGGTAACATTTGTACTATGCCTCGTACAAAAGCAATGAATTTCGTAATTAAAGAGTGTTCAATATTTTTTTCACCCAATCGCAATGTATAGTGGCTTTGTAAAAGTCGTTTCATTAGTCGAGTAGGTATCAGGACTTGTTTTTTCTTCTTTTTCTCTTTGATTTTTGTTTTCAATTCCATTAGTGGATCACCAGATACAAGAAATCCACCATTTTTGTGTTCTGTTTCTCATTAGAATCCGTTATTATGGTTAGACGTTTTACTTTTTTTTAAATTCTAACATAAAAAACCAACGAGAAGCTATTTGAATTGTAATTTTAATGAACGTAATGGCTTAGCTCCTGCTGTTATTTTCATATATTAAGGTAATTGGACATTACAATTTATACTAAAAACGACTTTAGATAATATTAGCTTAAATAACATCAGTATAAGTGAAAATGACATTAAGTAGTACTATCCAAACTAAAATATTAATATGTAATACGAAAATGTTTGCTACCTGATCATGCAATATTCCAACAGAACCGATCATGCTGAAATTTGGCAAGGATGTATTGTAGGTGTCCAGGATGAACATAGGGAACTTTTATTTTGTAAATGGACAATGGGAAAGATATAAATGTTTTTTAACAATAAATGTTGATGAAAACGGAAAAAAAGATAGTTATCTTTGCTTACGCAGCCTAAAAAGTTAGAGATAGGTGACTACTATGAATGACAATGTTGTTTACTTCAAAGAGTTATACAAAAAAGTCCGCGACAGCATATGTCTATCTTTAAAAATGAACATAAATTATCGATGAAACGTTATAAAAATACGAAAATTAAAAAACTTCAATTTAAGAGAATAATTTAAGAAGGAAAAAATCAATCATCATCATATTTAATGGATTATTTGTTTTTTGCATTTAACAAAGATAAAAAACGTTTTTAAATCTTAAAATTTTGTCGAATAGTTTAGGTTTTGTAAGATTTTTGTTATTTTAATGTAATGGTGTAGCCGCGTCAAGCCTCGGAAGCGAAAATTCGCCGACGCGGATGTTTTAAAAAAACTAGTAAGTAAAAGAATTGACATCTTACAATGTAGTTAATTTTTTCCCATGAGTCCAATTAATAACCCGGGTCAATGAAAAATCATGATCTTCCAGTTTTTATTTTAATTTCATTTGTTTTATTTATATATTTTTGAATATTTCTTTTAAACCGGGAAATCTAAACATGCAAACTGTTAAAGATATAATTCTAAAAAAAATCCTTTTCAAATTCTGGGCAATGAAATCACCAAATGTGATAAATTCTTCGATTGATTTCTTGAATGTTTTTCATAAGAAAATTCGTGACAGGAAGTTCAACAAGACATTACTATAGACGATAATTCCTTCATTTGGTCCAAAACATTGCATCCAATTAAGCACAAAGCGGAGGTGTATCCTAGACACAATACTGGTCACACGTGTAGCGACTCCCACGTACGACATACGCCCCGGGTCACGTCCCTTAGCCTCTGAGTGCTGTCACGAGCACGTAGGACGCGCTCCAGGTCAATACGGCACGCTTTCAATGGCTCACACCCTGCGAGGCGTGTGCGTCGGTCAAAGAGTAAGCAAGCAAGATGGTCGGGTGGAGATGGAATCCATACATTCAAGCATTAGGAAAGGCTATCCCTTTTTGCTTTTAGCGTTGTATATACCCTCCAAACCTTCACATGATAAAGCGTTTTAGTACACCTAGAACCTATCCATTGGGCGCAAAATCAATTAAAACGGAAAGGGAATCTCAACTTGAAAATGTTCCACGACGCGTACGTGAACACCACCAGACACGAAAAAAGTGTATCCAAAACTTTTCATTATGTTTCTTCAGTCACCTACATCAATACTCAAATATCCCAAACATTTTAGCTCTATTTCTGTGTAAATTGACATAGTCGGGGTAAATTGACACAAATAAAGAATCGTATATTAGAGCATTAAAAGATAAAAGTCTTTCGTTTCGCTTCTCGATGAATAAATAAATAAATTTATTGTCAAAAAACCAGTACAAACTGCGTATGACCACGTGGAGGACAATAAACTAATTTTACTCTCCGGGAGCAAGCAAGGGACCATCCCATCAATTCCGATCAAGGGCCCTAAGGCAGAGGCGGATTCAAAAATTTTCTATTATCTCATCTCCCACTTTTTCCAAGTACCGAAAACTTCCAGATTAACAAGCGTAACTCCAAGAGTAAACTTTTTTTTTTTTTGAAAATATATAACACGTACAAATAATGTGTAAAAATAGAATATGCACGATAATAATACATATATTTGTGTTTAATTTAATATAAATTTGTTGGTATACTGTTGATATTATAACACGTTTTAAACTTCTGATTTTTACCTAAGGAGTGTGCAGAAATTTTTTATGCACCTCTGCCTTAGTGCTCTTGATCGGAATTGATGGGATGGTCCCTAGCTTTCTTCCGGAGAGCAAACTAATTTGTCCTCCATGTGGTCATACGCAGTTTGTAACTGCTTTTTTGACAATAAATTTATTTATTTAATATTAAATTTATGTTGCTTTACATTTTATAAGAAATTGAACAAATTTTTTTTAATAGTCTTATTTCAAAACTCCTTTTGAAATGTGTTCACTCATGATCCCCTTTTTCTGAAATGAGTTAAAATCATAAAGGAAAAAAAAACTATTACATTCCTACGTGAGTAAAGCCACCAGATATCATCTCAAAAGGCCTCTGAAATTCAATTCACAAAGAATATATTGAAAACTCAATTTCTGGCAGCTATTCCTCGACTCATATCCCATCTGAAAGCAATCACAGAGTGAAAACGGAGGTATATTTTCTCTAATGCTCTGGACATCGTCACTACTCCCTGGGTTCCTGGACATAGCTTTCCCCGTTTCTCGCACTCCCTTCCACCAGTCCATTTCACCTTCCTTGGCAACATCGTCAATCTCTTCCCCAACACGGGAGGGAGACATTTTTGCAGTAAGCCTTTCTCCACAGCCAGCCCTTCACACCCTTTTTCTATGCTCGTCCTTCGCTCGGAATCTCCCTTAAGACGAAGTTACACGAGGTGAACTTTCTTGTGGTCCAATCTCCCTTGAGTCATAGAAACTGGGAAGGAGGGTCGAAATAAGGGAAGGAAAAGTTGTCCTTTTATTTTTTCTGAGGGGCCACGTACCTCTCTCGGACGCACAGATATCATCTCTCGTAAATAGTCAGGTCTCGCAGGAAGACAAATGTTGCTTAAAAAGGATGAAACAAAAAAGTGTAGTCAGTTCATCGCAATCTAGGATTTTCTCGGGGATGAATTCCTTTTTCGTCTGAGATAAAAGAAAACTCACGATGGAGTTGCATAGTTTGAAGGTGAAAATATTTAGTCAAAATTTTAATTAAAATACGCGGAAGAACATATTATTTAATGGAAAAAAATAAGTATTATTCCTAGAGATATGGCCTTAAGAAACAAAAAAGTATTATACACTTCTCGAGTGTGTAGATGGGTCTTAGCAATATAAACCGATTTTATTTTTAAAAAATTATGCAGAAAATTGAAATATTTATTCGATATGTTGAAAATACTACGCACAAGACAATAAATGATTTTTTAAAACTTTCTTTAGCCAAAAAGAAGTAATGTACTTGAATATTTCTGTGTAATATTATGTAGAGATGCGACAACCAATGCGCGTTCCTCAGAGGGTGGGAACAATCGCAGAATCAATTTCGAAAATAATAAATTAAAATTAGAATTAATCGACGACTGAGGGAGATTGATGGAGTGATCCTTGGGAAGGGGTGGGAAGGGGTGAGAAGGGGTGGCCAATGAATCCAGACAATTGGGGAGGGAGAGATTCAAATACATCCAAATCAGTTGACACCAATGGGAGTAGCTTGAATCCCTCATAAACAAACACCTCGGCTCTTCCCTTGTAATCACGAATACCCAAGGAAATCGTAGAAACCTTCGGCAATAGTAGTCCGTTTATTATGTCATTTAATTAATCATTATCAAATGGGTGCATTCCTAGCTTTAACGTCAACACTGGATCAATGTGTGTTTCTTGTAGATATCTGATGTTTTCAGTAGATGACATGGTTTTATACATTATATATTTTATGATGCCTAAAGATTCAGTGATTTCCGATGTAGTAAAATTCAGTAAAATTAAATAGTAAACCAGAAACATTTGTGCATTTGTAAAATATGATACAACTGCCCCACAGTTATATCATATTCTACAAATGCACAAATGTTTATGTTCGCCAAATTGTCGTCATATCTTTGCACACATTGCCCCAATGTTTGCAAAGATATGACGACAATTTGGCAAACATCAACATCAACACAAATTGCAATATAATAAGATGCAATTTTAACTTTTGACGCGAACTTGCAGCACGCAATAGCGGAGTACACTGTAACTTTGAAAACATGTATTTGAAGTCATATAATATTAAAGAATAAAAAATATTTTTATAGGAGATGAAATGACTTCCTTGAATTATTTCTCTATTTAAAAGATCTACCTTTTATTTAAAATTACCTTCCCATGAAATATTGTGATTTTTTCTCAAATAGTACTGGAAAGGCATTCTCAAAAAACCTTTGTGAAATGTAATAACAAAAGACCTAGTTTTCGGGGTATGCTATTTAAATAGCTGAGTTTTAATTTCTACGGAGATCAACAAATAATCAAATTCCCTACTGGTGCGTGATGGCCTCTCCATAAACATCCACTACGTTAATTGGTCTGGCATTTTTCTCGTGGAAAAAAAACGATCGATCGGAAAAATCCCGTAAAAATAGCGTTATAATATCTACAAAATATTTAATAAAATTATTTCCTATAGATTATAAAAGAACAGTAAATAAACAAATTTATACTGTTAATTAATCTTTTAAATATTTCGTAAGTATTGCTAATAAATCCTGGCAAATAAAATCACTCAAAATAAAAAAATTAATAATTTCGACCTTCTGATGGACGAATTCAATTTATTTTTAGCAAATCGTCCATCATAAGGTCGTTAAGTCTTAAATTATTTATATGCTTGAACTATATAATAGACGTTGTATAGTAGTAAAATCACTCAAATTTGGATATTGCAGTAACAATAGCATTAATAACGCTGTCTCCCCGGAAACCGAACTTCGTGGACCTTCGTGTACTACAAAAATCCGCATCTACTCCAAGAAAAACAGGCGAAATAAAAATATAAAATTTAACATTCTAGTTTTTTATTAGTTTGAAGATGCTTGTTCGTAGAAAATACCTGTGTAGTTATTTGATCAAATTTTCCTAGTTTCATTATGACTTGGCGCACTGCCGCCATTCGCCTTGTGTAAACCGTTCTCCATTCACAGCTCCGCACGTCCCTTGTGGTATGCTAGCAAACGCTTCACATTTTCTTTGAAGAATCTCTCTTTAGGTTGAATCATCAGACTCCTTTTCTGACCTGCGAGATTCCATCCCCTCAGGAAATTCCAGTCACTTTATTGTGCATTTTCGAAACCCTTTCTATCATTTTTCGAGAAACTTTCTTTTCCAGCATTTCTTATCATTAGACGTAATGTATTGTTTTCATTCCGTAAAGTACGGTATAGCCTTGTTTTTTTTAATATTATTATCTCAATACATTACCAGCATTGTCCTGGGTCAGTGAGTGATTTGCTGATAGACTTATTCATCAAAATTATGAAAATTATTAACTATAACTTGCGAAAGAATTGGTTCTCTTATCAATTTTTTACTCAAATATAAACACAGAAAGAAAAGAATGAAATTTTTGCTCTCCTTCCCGTACTTGAATTATTCAAAAGTTTTGATATACTCCGCTCTTAATAATTAGTAACTAAGATTTTCACTAATACAAGAGTCTTCCATATGGTCTCCGTTACATAAAAATCACTCAACTGCTGTTTAGGAAATAAATAAAAATCTAAAAAATGAAATATGAAATCCGATATGAAAATGACTTGAGATCCTTCTTGTTCTTTATAATTTATGTGAGAAATCTTCTTTTTTTAAAAATATATTTCCACTCAAGACTTCTACCAATTTCAGTGGTAATCCTTCAACTCAAGATATTTATTTATTACATTTTCATCTTTCGTATTTATGACGGGGCATTAATTATTATATTTCTGTCCATCACTACGATTTGTTAATAAGTGCTAATGGTGGATTTCCACCAGAAGCTAATAATATTATCTAATACTATCAATACTTCTAAAACGCTACTACGAGCTCACATATATTTCACTGGCCAGTGAAATCTCACGAACAGTATGATCTTTCATGATCAATTCAATCTCCCTTCATTGACGAATTCAATAACATTTGACTGAACCTTGTTGTACAAAATCATGCCTCTCTTATCTTTAAATTAACGTCATGTGATTAGCTGTGAGTTTTAGTATTAGATATTTTACGTGTATGTCCATTGATTTCTTGTGAGTTTAGGTTAGATTTTTGGTGGGATTATTAGGGAACGTGTTTTGGTGTCATTTGTTTGTAAAACAATTAATATTTGTATGTCCATTGATTTATTGTTTGTTTTGATATAAAATCATGGTAATCCATGTGATCCTCCAATTTAAAATCTTTGAATTATTAAAATCAAGATCCCTTCCACTCCCATAGGTAGCAGAGTGTTTTTGGAGTGCGGCTCCTGCTCCAGCTGATGTATGATTTATCGTGATAAGATGTATCGCTCTCCTTCGTGATAAGAATTAATATCATTTATTTGTGTCTTGCTCTACATTCATTTCGGTTCAAATCCGCCAATCACTTTTTTATTCCCACCATCTCTTCGGCGACCGAAGCCATTAATCACTTCCATCTGCCACCAGAGTGACATTATCGAAAATATCGACAACGACCATCTTTCAACTTTCTCGTATCCTATGACATACGGAGAAGTCATTCATACATTGGCAACAGCAAGAAGTCAAAGAAAAATAATTTCCACTTCGGAGGGAACTCAAAATGGGGTGTGGCAACTACAAAGTAACAACTAAATATTTTCTTCTTGTGTTTCGTTATTCTCCTATTTTACAAAACGCATAAGGAAAATATTGGAATTGTTCGGAAGAAATTTCCAGATCTCTTCGAATCTTTGCCGATTGACTCGAGGAGAGTCTATTTTCAAATTTTGGTGATGGTGTCCAATGTCGTATGTGGGCATGTGCGTATGAACTTATGTTTAGAATTTTGTTCACCCAATAATTCATGAACAAATCGATGCATCGAAACGAAACACGAGAACTTACTTCGAATGCATTAAAAAAAGAAGTCATTTCTGGACAACTTATTCCGTTCTCATAGTGACCCACTTCCGTTCTCTTAAAATTCAAAATTTTGAAAATATGCATATAAGTATTTTGATTGGTCAGTAAATTCTGTGTTCAGATTGCTAAACAGCATTTCTTGAAGGCGCGTTGTTCGTATCAGCCTATGAGACTATTGTAAAGGATTCAGGGAGATAAGTATTAGTTTAGGAATATTTATTTCAATGCAGATGTGTATGTAACATAATACTTAGCATAGTTTTGAAGATAAATTTTTTTATACAGGTGGGACTGTTTAATATGCCATCGTGTTTGATAATTTTATATGTTTTGTTTCTTATTAATAAATTATTTTATTTAATTTTTCAATACAGGCTGTTTACTCATTTTTTGTTGTAAGAAATATTGCAAAGTTGAATGGAGAACACTCCAGATTTTTTCATTTGCCTTCACCAATTTTGCTAACCTAACCTCAATTTTGCTAACCTAACCTCAATTAAGGAAAAAACAAAAAACAAATACAAAGAAAATGGTTGGTTGGAATGAACAAAATAATCAATAAAAAGACACAAAGATAAAAAGTGTTACACTTTTCGAAAAAGAAAATATTTTAATAGTACTTGAGTTCTTTATGCTAGTACTGATTTCCCGTTTCTATCACATATATACATTACAAAGAAACTTGAGCTGTTCAGTTATCATGCCATGAATAATATTAAATGTCTTTATGCACACGTTGTGATTACAATTACGATGTATATAATTTTTGTATTACTGAAGTACTTGTGAAGAATCCAGAGTTGTATTATCATTTTCGTATAATAAGGAAAGCAGTACTATTCTAAGATTAGTTCTCAATGTTCCAAAAATATAAATAGCTGATCCTCGATAATCGATCCATAGGAAATCGATTATCTTAAACAACCGAAGATGGAAACTTTAATCGAGTTTTATTGTGATTCCGCCTCATTTGCCTTCTCTGTATCTTTCGTTAATTTTGAATTTACGGCGCCTAATAACCTGCCTGCCAAGGCTGTGCGCAAGCTACCGATGGACCAGGGCGAACAAGATTGTTATATTCAGTGTCACTTAAAGCATTACTGCACAACTTTCGCGAGAAAAAAAATATCAAGCTTACTATATTTTTTCAATACAAATATTGAGAAAAAATAGTAAGCTTGATCTTCTTTTTTTCCCTTCATTTTATTACATCTTATACATCCCAGTTCCTTAGCTCTTTGCTTATCTCCATGGCGCTCCCTCGGGTACTCACATCTTGCGTACAGCATATAAATATTCCTTCTTCTCCAGGCCATTTTCCATCTATCAACTTTTATCCATTTCTCTCATTATCATATATATGAAACTTGATCATCACCACAGATAGTTTTGCTTTTATCGCTATTTCAATAAATCACTGTAAGTTTTCTTTTTATAAGAGTGCTTGAAAATTTTACGTCAACTCAAAATGTACTGTTTTTCATGTTGATGTAACCGTTAATTCATTGGTAGTTAGTAATATAAATATTACAAGAACGGAATTTTAATATTTCTTTCAAGTTAAATTTATTTTGATAACTTTTGGTCAGATGAGAAAGACGACGAGCCGGGCTGTTAACCATTACACCACCCGTTCACCTTCCACAATTGTACCCCATTTCCATCCAGACATGTAGTGGTAACACCCCCTCGGGAGATAAATGCAGGAGATCTGGGTTCGATTCTCCGTTCGTCGTCATTTGCATCTGACCGAAAGTTATCACATATCTTCTCCACGTCCATAGGTACACGGAAGAAATATATGCATAAATTTATTTTGGTCACCCTTGACTTTTGTGATATTATTCATTGCCGCTGAGCTTCTCGCTCAATTTCAGGCGAGAAATATCTATTTCTTTAAATACACAATGAAGAAAACCTGCTCACAAAAATCTTCTCTTTTTTTAACTGTTTGTTTTCTAATATTTCACTTGCTCGCCTCGAAAGAAGCGATGTTTCCTCACGAAGAAACCAAAATTAATTTTCTCTCCCTTCTGACAACGCAGACTCTTTTGAGAGTCATTACATTCTTTTCCTTTTAATTCAGAGAGGAGTGAACGGTTCTCAAACGAACGAACGGAAGGACGAATCCCTTCTGAGAATGAAGGAGTACTTTTAGAGAGGTTGTGCAAAGTTATCAGACGCGTCCACTCGAAACAGAGAGCAATTCCTCTCGCATCAAATGAATATTTGACGATATTCCACGTTCCGCGATGAAATAATGACGAGGAAAATTAAATAAGTACTATTATTTTTTCTCGAGAATTCATTTTTTTTATTGAAGATACGAAACTTCGATGAAGTATTAAAGAAATTCTTTTTAATTAAAGGAAAACAGTTTTCTAAACAATGTGAGAATTGAATTGGGTATAATTGTTACTTAAACGTAAAGCATTTGATGAATTATTCAGTTAAATACAAAATATATTATATATTTATGTTTGATACAATGTTTAATTGTTCTGTTATGTTCTTTTAGAGTTTGTACTCCCGGTGACTACCCAAACCCACAAAATAAATGTGTTCGTGCATCAAAACGTCGGAAGTCTTAAATTATTTATTTTGTTTATATAATGGACGTTAATAGTATAATTATAGTATTGGTGATTCTGTAAAAAGAGAGAACTATTTCTACGTGAAATAGTTCGTTTATGGAACGTATAAAATCTCTGACACCTCTGAACACAAAAATTGTTTTTATCATAAATAAATCGTTTCATATCGGTCAATTACACCCCAGACTTTTGTAGATACGGCCCTGAATAATGTCGCGTGTGTTGCTTCGGCCGTGCTGAATTAAATGTTCCCGTGTGTCATAATATTTTGAATTTAATATTAATAAAATAGGCATCTTTGATATTAAAATAAGAATTAGACACAAAGGCGAGACGTGAATATTAATTCGAATGAAAAGTGAAACTTCTGCATTCGATAATCACTGCTAATATAATTTTAATTACTCACTGAAATTAATTCAATGTCCTCCACGTGGTTATATGAAGTTGAAACAGTTTTCTGACAACTGATTTATATTTAATGTTAAAATTATTATTGTAAATTTATATTTTTTTTACTGAAACCTCAATGTTTTTTTACATATTTCCTTTCATCAATTCGATAAAAAATCTACAAATTATATTTCATACGTACAACTAACCAATTATAACGAAACGCAAATTAAAATACATATTTTGACGTAAACTCACTTCAACTGGGATGCATTTCTTACTACCGGAGTCCCACAAATTATTTCCTCAATCTTAGCATCCCTTAACTTAAACATTAAAAGTGGTATTTAATTTAATATCTAGAAAGCGTAAAACTCGCTTAGAAATTAATATAGAGTAGTCTTGAAATCTAATGAGAACTTCGGGTAGTTGCTTAATAAACAGACGCCTGGGCGAGTAGGTTTACTTAGGGTTGATGAATATTATTCTTGTTGGTATTTTTAACGGTTCTAATGACCTTGACGTTCTTTTTTTGTGGGGCTTTAAGGCTCGTGAACGTTAATGTCATTAGAACCCTTACCTTGACCTAAAGTCCAAAAAAAAAAAAAATATACACTGTGAATGTGTGTATCCAGTAAATAAGCAGCACAACAATTTTGTATTTATACTCATTAAATGCTGACCTAGTTGCTCAGTTGGGAAATTAATGCTTCGCAACAAACGTCTCTGGTTCGAATCAAGGGTGTTTTCACTATGTTACACTCAATAACCTCAAAAAAATCGAATTACTGCATAATAATCTTCCACCAATTTATCTGAGCCATTACTTCTATCTATACGAAACGTACCCTACTGCGCGAAAGAAATTTTTTTCGTCGATGTTGGCAATACTGATTGATTGGGAACGCGCGCGCCTCAGTACTTTTCATTTCATTGTTTAAGAAGAGACACAGGTATCTATGCTCCGGATAGCAGCAGTACTTTTGTTAAAAGATGAGAATAGGGCGTGTGAAGCACAAAGTCTGCCTGAAAGTTGTACTAGCGTAGGTGGAGTTAAATCACTAAAATATCTGAAACCAAAATAATTCAACAGAGTAACATGTACTTATTGAGATTTCAACTAGAAAAACATACCTCACCGGACATGAAGTAAATGAAATAATTTAAATGAAGTAATTGCAATAATAATTCATAGTGAAATACATTGCGTGTTATGGAGAAAACACTTCTATACAAAAAAGATCAACTTTGAAATCACAAAACTCATGGAAAAGTACTTTGTAGTAAATTTTCCGCAGTAGTTTGTGTACCACTTTTATCTATAGGTCACCGGATATTTCAGAATGTGATTTTACTTTTTCCGAGGAGAGATGCACAAATTACGAAACCGTCGCGCACGGCCGCCATGTTGTTACGTGCTCGCGTGCATTTCAAACGAGTCAAGCAAGTTCTTGAATATTATTTGTACTAAAATATTAACCGATAGACAGAAATTAAATCATTTCACCATTATTAATCATATTATTGTGATTTAAAAACTATAAGAATAAAATTAAACAAGATAATTTTACATCTCAGTCATTTGACTAACTGGTGAAATTTGAGCGCTGCTCCCATCACGATACTTGAGATCACACGCACGAGATCAGGTGGAATGAATTATTTTTTAAACGGTTCATATTTCATGTTCCTGCTTCGTAGGAATAGTGATTTTGGCGGATAAATTTATTGTGAAAAAGCAGTTTCAAACTGCGTATGACCACGTGGAAGACAATGAACTAAGTCTCCGGAAGCTAGCAATTGATCATCACATCAATGCCGACCAAGGGCTCTAAGGCAGAGGTGGATTTAGCATTTCAACACACTCCTAAGATAAGAATAAGAAGTTAGCTACGTGTTATAATATCAACAGAATACCAACAAATTTGTATTTAATATGCAAAAAAAGGTGACTCAATTGTTGGCAAGATTAGGTGCTTTCTGAGGGTTTGGAATTTAGTAGTGGCTCCAATAATGAAGTAAGATGAAATTTTACCAAAATATGACCCCACGTTTTGTGTTACACATGTTAATTCTTTTTTTATGTCTCCGTATATGGGACATGGTTATCTTTCAAATAGGATGTATTAGGGAAACCACTTCATCTACTATATTGTTACAGGTACCGAACTATTTTTTTCTTATCTTAGGGGTGTACTGAAATGTTAAATCCGCTTCTGCCTCAGGGCCCTTGATCGTAATTGATTGGATGGTCCCTTGCTTGCTTCCGGAGAGTACATTAGTTTATTGTCCTCCAGATACGCAGTTTGTAACTACTTCTTTGACAATAAATTTATTATTATTACTAACCTTCTTTGCATATCATCGTAATATTTGATTTACGGTTTTCGAGATAAAGCAAGAGAATAATATTAATTTTATCTGTCGTTTTTCATGACATCGCAGATATTTTTTATTGTTGTATTTGTAAATGGGAAATGTAGCTTAGTGCTATTGAAGCTTATCTACGTGGAGCGATAGGAGGTAGGAGGGTAGAATGGTATTAGTATAGGTGGGCCGCTTAGCTGGGTTTACCAACAACTTGGCCCACGTGGAGGGGTTAGTAGTATTGATACTGGGAGGAGCTGGATAGAGGAAGGAAGGTTGGCTTTTCAGTAGTCACAGTTATATGAACTGTGACATTAATGTGAAAAGCTACAAATTTTCTGGCCACATCGGGAATCGAACCCGGGATGACTTGGTGAAAAGCGAAAACACTACCACCTGAGCCACGGGTGGGGCTGACGTCACAGATGAAACAAGCGTAACGAGTTCCCTCCCTCCCTGCCATTGTTCTAGTGACATCGTATCACGCGAAGTGCCACCGAATGAACACATACGCACGAGCACTATGTATGCAGATACAATATTTCCCTAAGTGCAACGTGGCCAGCCATCACATACAACTTCCGCTCCACGCCACTTATATTCTCCATCGCTGGTTCAAATGCTCCTTTTGCAGATTCATGAGGGCCCTGGCAGACTGTGGCCTTCCAAAGTTATGGTTGCCACCGACAGATTTATTGGTCGCCCTGGGGGGCAGCGGTGGCAGCAGCCGAGAGTGTATCACACAACCCCTTCCCTATTCCACCCCCTCGTGGATTGCTGTAGCCACTTCACTATTGTTTCCCTATCACCCCGACCGCTTGTCGCAACATGGGCCTATGTTACGCGCCCTAGGGAGCTCAATCCGCAACACAAGAGGAGGCTCAACAACGCTTGTCCGCCCTCACACTCTTTTTTTTACATTAATATTATTCTAGGTCAACGCGTGCTATTAAAACGCACGGAAAGTTCAATCCAACCTATGTCTCCACGAACTTATGAACGTTTTTTTAAAAATATTTTGTTGTACCTTTTTATTTAACTCAAATCCCTGTTCCTAAGATATAAGCTATTTCCAGGGTCTTGTGCATATTATTTACATCTGATTCACAACAATATTATTTCCATATTTTTCTTCTTCTTCAATTTATGCCTCTTCTAAGCTGCTTGTGGAAACCGTCGTGGAAACGCAGACGTCCTCATCACAAGGAAGGTACATGTGCTGTCTATTTGTCCATTTCTCCTTACACTCAATATTCTATTTTCATACTCTTCCATAATTTCATAAGTAGTTGTATCTCCTACATAATTTTCCCAATTGATAGGTGTAAAGTTATGAAGCCTCTTCATTACTCCAATCCACCATCCTCGTTCCACATCATGTAATTCACATTCAGGAAATACATGGTCAAGCGTCACTGTAAATCTCACTGTCCTTTAATTTCATTTTCTTGAGATAAGTATTGAAGTCACCAGGTTCAGTTAATATTTGTATCAGTCCGCTTGGTCTAACCACCTTTTATTCTTCTCTGCAAATGTGACATCTTTCATAAATTTGAATAATCCTATACCCTCTGTAGCCATCTCCCAGCGTATCTCCCAGAAAATGATTAATACGTGAAAGTTACTGGCCATATTTATCTGTAGGTATGTTGTTCTTTCAGCATTTAAGCCAAATAAAACCAAAAAAGAATTTTTTAAATCATGCCGACGTTTAGATCATCATCAAGGTTACAAGACAAAGAAGAAACATAGTATCACGAAAGCGTGAATTAAAAACAAGGATAAAAAACAAGCCATCACTCCAGTGATACATAACAAAAAAATGTATTCATAAATTAACTACTTTAAAATACATCAACATCCACCCATCGTAAGTTCCAAAATTGTACACGTGCTACAAATCATTTCGTAGAGGACCAAATTGATTTTAAGTACCAAGACTATTTTATTTACCTGAGATTAATGTGTCAGATACTGCTTTCCTGCGTACAATATAGTTGTGGGTGTTTCGCTGAGATTTATATTTAGTATCAACAATGAAAACATGACATCAGAACATTTATGAATGACACAATGGAGCTCCAGGTACAATTCTCTACGAATGTTGTTTATTACAGAGCAGGCATTCATTTGTGAGGAATGAAGAAGTCAATGAATATTCACATCGAATAAATAAGTCAAGTAGCGTCTTTTCTTGACAATTTTTTAATGCTTTTATCTCGGAATGGAAAAGGTAAAAGTTGAAATAACAGGAAATCGTAGAGACTTCTCTCAATGCTCGATAATACCATACACCATTTATGTGATTTGCTTACGCAATAAGGAACGGAAAGTATAGGGTGCATTTGCATATTAATGTATATGATGATGACGTGGAACTGGCACAAACAAAATTAATTCAAGACTTTTCTCTCACTAGAAGTTCTTAGAGGTCAGATTATATAAGGGAGTGCTGGTACGATTTTCCCATTAATTTTTTGTCCCAAAATGAAAACACGTACTATCGTTTCACATCAAGGTTAGTAAAATAAATAATCAGAGATATATCCAAAAAAATACGTGAAATGAACGTAAGGAGAAAAATTGATGGTGAGAAATGATAACGTGTGAACTAACATTTCTTAAGAGATTCTCAGTCGTATGAATGACCATTTGTGAAGTACTTTAAACACAGAAAAGCCAAAACTAATTATCGACACCAAGGAACAGTTTTAATCAAATTTAATTTTTAAAATAATTCACAATCTTTATATGACATCCTTTCGTACACCGTGATATACATATATAGTATGTCGATGTCAATATTATTTGTGTAAATAATATCAGAACATTTTTTGTCATCACTCTCCAACATAGGTTGGCGCCTAACGTTATTGCCACTAAATCAGGTATTTTCAAGGCATAAATGTTTTTGTGTACTATAAAAATGTTCCTTTCCTAGTTATTTAAACGACACAAGAATTGTATCAAAAGTTGATAATGGTGAGAATGCCTGTGGTCCGTTAATCAGAGGTGGAACAGATTGTGTTGTCACAATAGGCCACGTACAGCTTATCATTTCAAAACCGAATTCCACAAACAATCATATGGACGAGCACATTGCGTTTGTAGGACAGTGTTTAGGGATTAGTGCAGAGCAGCGGGAATTACGTAACTGAAGATGGAAAAAGCGACCAACAATAATGATTATTGTTCCATAATTTTTTCATTGAGTTTTAAAGAATTTCCTTATGAAGGCTATTTCTGAATTCCATTTATTATAATTTTACATCTTTTTTTAAAATTCGTTTCATAAACAATATATACAATTACTTCTAATATTTCACTCATTGTTTTCTTTTTGCCGTTGTATCTTTTCAATACTAGGTGAAATACTACTTTTGACACTCGTGTCCTGAGTCAAAAATTATCGCCCAGGTAGTGCTCAAAGCAACGAAATGGTTTATTGGTGGATAATCTCTTAGTTAAAATATATTTTTAGTTCATTTTTATCGACAATATAATATATATTAGTAATCATTTTTCGCATCCAAATACTTCTTTAATATATAAACTATAAGGAAATTTGTTGGTTGTCATTACTTCAATCTCTTATTCTTCACCCCGCGGGGTGAATTTACATCGAGTAAGTACGTGTTTGGCAAACACGGGGTCCCGAGCTGAATCTGGCATTACTTCCACTTACTTGTGCTAGGCTCCTTCCTTTCTCTTTTCTGACCTCCCTTGGTCACCTGTTGTTCTTTTCGATCCCGACGCTATTAGAGCTAGGGTATCTTTCATTTTCCTCATTTTTTTGTCCCCTCCCTCATTTTTTGTCCTCAATGTTTTGAAGTATGTTTTGAGATATTTTTGGTATATTGTGATTCAGGAGGGTTTTTAGTGGGTAGGGTTGAGCCATTCGGCGAGTCCCACACGCGGGGAGAGTCATGTTGGCTCTCCTTAGTGCGTTACTACATTTTCCCTACCTGTAAAAGTTTCTAGGGGTCCAATGAACTCGATATAGACGAGCCGTAAAGCCTCACAAAAAATAAAATAAAATTATTCTTCATTTGTAGATAAAGATCTTCAGTTATCAAACTTATAATATAATGAAAGGTTTGCACGTAAATTGTTTCCAAGAAACCTTTTTGTTCATTCTTTGATTGTTTTATTCGCTCTGGGTATTTATTTTCTCTCATTTACATTTTTCTTACTATTTATTTCATCATATTGTTCTCTTAATCTCCATCACTCTCCACCACAAGTGATTTCAACTTATAATGGTTTGAGGGTGAAAGTGAAAACTTTGGACATGATTGCGGTCAGCACTTTATAGTGGGCTAATTTTAATAATTCTGCAAGTAGAAGAGACGAGCAAGTATGAAATAATGTACATAGTTTAATTTAAACAATCGTTTAATCATTTTATTTTTATTAGATCTGTATTAGAATAATGAAAAGGAATTAACTTAAAGATAAAAAACAGTTTATGTACAAAGAAAAATTTAGGTTTGATGAACAACACGCAACAATGAACTTCGCTTGTTCATTTTTGCCGCATGATAATAAATAGTATTTTGAAAAAAAACTACAAAATATTGAACTGTAATATCTTGGGATTAGGTCA
>NNCF01126808.1:463488-496247 GCA_002313205.1 Laupala kohalensis
AGTTTGTACTGTTTTTTGACAATAAATGTATTATGAGTTAAGCGAGTTCCTGATTGTTCTTTGTATTATACTATTGACTGAAAGATGCAAATTAAATCATGTCTTTCTTAATTATCGTTCATATTGCTGTGTTTGAAAGTAATTAGAAAAAAAAAATTGTACATCTCAGGGATTTGACTTCCTTGGAGCGCTGGTTGCACCTTCAATCGAACACCATCAACCTTAAATTATTTATTGGACAATATATCCTCTACAAATCTTTGCTGACAGCTCCGATATCACAAAATATTTTTCGTAACCACACAATTGCCCATCATTTGTGCGAACCCGATATACCACATAACCTGCAGTCGTTGAACTCCTCCACAACTCTCCACCGATCACGCAGCCCCTATCGCTCATCCCTTTACTAAAAAATCTAAAAACGCTGTCACATTCCTATGGCTATATTGATGCGTATACTGAGATTACTTGCGATAAAAAGAGTATAAGTCAATCCCCCTGTCTCAACTATCAATCAATTATATTTGGTTCAAATTTAAACGATTAAATACATCGAGCGTTTGTGAGCATAGACCTATTATTAATCGTAAATTTTAGAATTTGCACTATTTCAAAGTAAAATAGGTAAATGATCTATATTTTCTATACCCGCTGTCCGATTTAAATGAGACGAAAATTGGTACTTCGCAAAATTAAAACAATTTCCCTCGAAATTATAGTTTTGTTTCATATGTCTATTAACAAATTGTATATGTATGAACTAGGTGCTTCACTACACCGGACGTAGTTGATTCACAGCTTTTCGTCACCGTTCTTTCACAGCTTTTCGTCAAGTTATTCTAAAAGGTCGAAATATTTTTTTTAATACCTACCTTTAAATTTTAATTCTTCATGATCAGTATATCAATTTATAGTTATAATAATAATATACTAATTGGTGAGATCACCAATATCTCAGAATTGTCGGTTAATAATATCTGGCTTTACGACCCATATAATTTAGGATCCGTTAGGGTAAACAAAAGTAATTTATGCGAAATTACAACAAAATTGTAAAGTTTACGAGAAATTATTGCACCAGTCACTATTTGCAGCACAACAATATAATCACTAGTAATTGAAAGAAAACACATAATTCCGGATTTATAAAAAAAAATGTTTTAGACTTCGTGAGGGGGTTTGGTTCGAGGTACAAAATTTGAGAAGTAAAGTACTGAAGAAGAAAATTCACCATCCCTGTCTTTCATCACCATCATTCTCCCCCTATCCATTTCCATCATCGTCACCAAAGCTTCCCCTCCCTTTCTCCCCGTCCGTTAGCAAGTCCGTTGTGGTGCGTCGTCGCCATTATTTTTAAGTAATTTTTAAGTGACCACTCATATGTTAGAAGCGAGCTCAGTAAGGAAGCCTTTACATTTTTGTTGTAATTTCGTACCCTACACATAAATTACTTTTGTTTACCCTAACGTTGCCTAAATTATATGGGTGGGGACAACTGTCGTGAAGCTAGATATTATTATCCGACAATTCTGAAATATTTATAATCTCAGCAATTATTATATTATTATTATTATAACTATAAATTGATATACTGATCGTGAAATATTAAAATTTAAAGGTAGGTATTTAAAAAAATATTTCGACCTCTCTTTTAGCGAGACTTTTTTTTCCCTTTGGAAACAGCCAGGATCGTAGTACAAAAAAGGTCAGTGAATTGGTCGAAATATTTTATTGACGCAGTAGTCGCTCGCTCCTTATTAAGTTCGCTTGTACCACCGCCAGCCAGCCCTCAAGAGCCTCTCGTGGGGATCTAAATCAGACGCATCCGCTCGTCAAATTGACGGACGTCGTGTCACGTCTGCAATCGCCCTGCATCTACCCAGTTGCCCAACGCTTGCAGCTGCGCCTCTTCACCCACGCTCTCATCGGTTGACGTCTCATCGATTTATTATTGTAGCGGTGGCTACTGCGCCCGCGAGTGCGTTGAGCGTGATCCGGTTACCGCCAGCGACGCCGCGGGTCGCCGCCGCGGATGAGGGAGTGTGAGTGAGGCATGAACACTGGACCGCTCGGACGCACTCCCTCGGTTTGAAGCGACTAGCGGCCGCTTGCTAGCACTGATTGGACAAACGAGCCGATGAGCGCAACGCTCGCGAGGCTCCGATTACTAATGTCCCTCTGGTTCGCAACGCTAGAGTCGGGGTTATTGTCTGACACGAGATGAGGGAGAAGCCGATTATGGCTATGAATTACTGTCAAGGGGTCATGGATATCTATATCGGAATTATATACCGGGTTCTTCTGTGATTTTTTTTAGGTTAGGAGTAGATTTATATGCACTTTTACTAATTTCTACCATTTCCAGCTGGTTTTAAATAATGGCGATGGCTTCCGCGGCCGGAGTTACGTGATGCTGGACTATCCGGTTGGTGCCGCGTCTGGTTGGTGTAACTTGATGTTGCCATGTTGCAGCCTTCTTCAGATGTAACTATATGACTTCAGAAGTCAAGCACCAATTTTTTTTAAATAACTTCTTTCAGGCGTATTAAATCAACCATTGTTTTTGGGCTCTTGGGCAAGAGATGGGATGGTTCCTTGCTTGTTTCCGAAGATTAAATTAGTTTATGGCCCACCAATGGTCATATGCTTCATAAGGTTTATTAATTTATACAAATTAGCAGCTGATTTGCCGCGACTTTATTCCTTTCGAGGTTTTTTTATTTTTATTTTTTTTGCGAAAATAATATATATGGAATTCTTGAATCTCCATAGCTCCATATTGAATGTATTTGTCACATTCAGTGGGTCATTAAAGGAAGATGAAAGATCTCTATTGCGTCAAAGAATTGTGAATCATGTCCCGCATGATAAATAATACAGCTTGAACATAAAAACAGGCTAGTCGACGATAAATCGCTGTGAATGCTTGAAGGATATGAAAGAAAAATGAAAAAAAGAACAGTAGGTTTACGTTCGCTGAGATTCTACACAATTCTTATTTAATTCTATTTATTCTATTCTAGCTTTTCTTTAATATTTCGGTACCAAAGAATATAAAATACCTTTTCCCGTGCTTCCTCTAAACGTATGTATTCGTTTTTTTTCTCGCTGCTGAAAACCCCATAACGGCATTTACTCATCAGAAAATTCCAAATTTCTCTGTATAGTAGTATAATGTAGACATTATTCATATTTATTATTGTGACGATTTAAGATATATTGTGACTACCGCAATCTGTTTCATATTTTGTATCTCGTAAACGATTTTTTGAAACTATTGTAGACATCTTGCCAACGTATTGTTGTCACTATTAAAGAAATTATTCTGTTTCTTATTTGCAACTATTGTTGACATTTTGCACACTGGTTGTTGCGACCGTTGCAATTTTACGGCATCCAATATTGACTTGGTAAGCACAAGAGGGTAATCAAAATTTCTTTAATTTTTCCAGCGTACCTCAGTTGTTACAGGAACTTTTTTTGAGTTAAATACCAATAATTTAATCAATATGAAAATAACTCGTCACTTATGAAGTTTTTAACTTGTAATGAATCAGTTTTGAAATAATAATAGGTAAGTTGTACCATTTGACAGAGAGATAATCGAAGAAAATAAATATCCCTCCTTCTTTAGTTCCTTTGTGATCTATAATCTTCAAAGATGACTCATGATTTTTTAAATACGAAAATATTTTAACATGATTAGTCTTCATACGTCGGAGAGATTTTATACAAAAAGGTCTTGAAAAATGTAAACTTTTATCTCTTAATAAGTAAACTCTGTCAATCACAATGAAATAAAAATATTAAACTGTATGATGTTATTTCTCAATAGAGTTAATATCATATAAGAAAATTATTTTATCATAAATAATAAATGAAATAATAAATACGTTCACCTTGTCTAGAACCTTCCTTCATACAGGCATGATATCAACTTATTTCACTGTTTTCTTTTTACGAAAAGTGATGTTTTTGTGCAAGTTTTTAATGATTAAAAAAATAATTTTTGAATAATTTGGTGCATTTCAAATAAAGCTGTCGACTCTCAAGATGATGCCAAACTAGCATCGAAACGTTGGCCATGTATTAGTGAATACTAATAAAGAATTACATTAAAAATTGATTGTCTATAATAATATTCGCATAATTATTGTCCTGCAAGTATACATATATCAAGACAATCAGAATAGAATCAATATTATATCTAATTTGATGAAATAATAAATTCGAAAAGCAAAACTAAATTTCCTTTCCTCCGAAAATTCAATTCACGTAACAAACTGATGAAAGAGTTCAAACGAAATTTATATATTGAAACGTTGGTTACTCATCATTACATGACGCTCAAAAACAGATTTTCCAATCAATTCTATCTCATTTGTTGGCGTGAATTATTTAAAAGAGTATTCATTTACAAGTTCAAAGCACACGTTAAAATATTAATGAAATGCATTTATTACTTATACACTAGTTAAAAAGTCGCATTGATATTCTATGAGCTCGCATGAATAATTTGAGGTCTCATTTTCGAAACGTTTTGAAAACGAAACGAATTTTAAAAAAATTAAATTGTGAATCGATTACATTGCCGTGTTTTGAAGTAAACACTATACATCTCGTAGAGGTAAAGGTACAAAGTCAAATGAACAGATATTTATTTCGATGGCATATTTATGCAGGTAGGTTGTGTTTGCGGTCGGGTGCTGCTCCCACGCTTCCTTCTCACAACTAACGAGCCATAGAGCGTCTGACGAATATTTATCGAATTGTGAAATTGCACGAGCAAGTAAGCTTTTTTAAATTTTTTTTGCTCGTCACTCGCAAACTCAGAGTCGAGCGTTTTTTTGGTGGAATGACTTAGTGAGTTGTAGCATTTCATTCGTAGTTTAGAAAAACGATACAATAAATTTATTACATATCATTCTCAGTCATGGCCTTTGTATTAGACCCCAACCGATACCCAGTAAAAAAATTTAGTCCTTTTTTACAGTACACAAATTTCTCTCTTTAATAATTAAAAAGTTTCTTCTAGTATTGAAGAATTATTCAAAAATAAAAATTTTCACAGAGCCGCAGACGAGACCATCATAAATCACTTTTGCATCCCAAAACCTTTGAATCACAGAATTCCATCGAAATCAATCATGTCATTGAAAAAAGTTGCAACGAACTATCATCATTCAAATTATAGTAGCGATCACTTAGCCCATATACTGACGTAGATAACCCAAGGGATAAAAATTTCTTCCAAAAACAAACGTCATTTATGTCATCTTTCAAAACTGAATATGCAATCACCAGAATTTCAAGATTATATCCGTAAATAGAAATCCATTCTCAGAAAAGTGGTCTATGCAGCAAAAGTAATGAAAAATTATGAACAGGAATTAAAATGGAACAATCGGACCGAGACCACGTGGAATACTGTAAAAAATTTCAAGTCCTCTTCAGAAAATCGCCAAGAAAACATTTCCCTTCTAGATTATTGCAAAATCCTATCAAATCCAGAGAACATAGCAAATTTCTTTAATTCCAATTTTTTAGAAGTAGGTAAAATATCAAAATCAGTTATTCAAAATCAATTTCCACGAAATACATGCACACAAGTGCCTCATTCTATGTTCACTTCCGAGACTAGCGCTAGTGAAGTTATGTCATCGATTCATGAAATATAAATTTTTAGGAGGGATAGATGACACCTGAATTTATATTAAATTTCCTCCCGCGTTATATTAAGTCGACACTCTCATATTTTCAATAGTTATTTGCCAGAAGGTGTGTTTCCTGACATATTTGAGAAAGCTGAAGTGAAACTATTACCAAGGAAAGGAAATCAAAAGTGGTGTTGGAAATTATCGACCCATATCCTTATTGCCAACTTTCACAAAAGTCCCTGAAAAAATATATAAACGACTTTTAGAATTCTAATCGCATAATAATGTTCTCTCAAACGATCAGTACGGTTTCGGGAAATCCCTTACTACTAACAGCGCCATATTTTCTTTTTTTTAATGACGCAACCCTTTCTCTACACCGTGGAGATAATAAACACATATTTCTTGATTTATCGAAAGCAATCGATGTATTCGATCAGGAAATTATTCTCTCAAAGCGACATTTGTGGATTGGCATATCATCCTACTTAAAAGATAGGCATCAGCAAGTCGAGATTTCCCATGTTCAAAATAAAGTATTCCAGCATTACCTTTCAGAAACAAAGCCACTTACTTGCAGAGAGTTATTTTATTAAATATTTTTTTGTAAGTTTTAAATCCATCACACCCCAGGCCCCGTGATCGAAATTGATGGGACGGTCCCTTGTTTCCGGAGAGTTTATTATCACCACGTGATCATACGCAGTTCATCACTCCCTTTAACAATGAAGTTTATTTATTTATTAGATATGAAGCGTCTGAAAATTATAGAGAGGAGTGGTGAATACAATCTTCTCGCATAATACGTTTTAATTTAATCATACAACACAAAGCGTAATTAACTCGGTTTTCGGAGATATTCCACACAATATTTATTATTCATAAAAGAATCATAAAAAGACGAATTTTGTTTCGAATATGTAACTTATCTTTAGGTGAATCGAGACGTAAAGTATTAAAAAGCCTCAAAACCAATTCCGAGTGATGTTGCTGGGATGAAATAGTAACTAGTTCAACTTCACAGTGGACTTGAAGCGAAAGTTTCAAGATATGTTCTCGACCTAACTTTCAACATATAACGACGTCTCTACAGTCGTTTTGATTTCATTATTAAAAGTTTGGAGAACATAAAAAGTGGGGCAATTAAACTGTATTCAAAATGGAACATTAGTTACGTGTCAAAAAGTTGTCATCTCTCTTTGTAGGAGATAATTAGGCAAAATTAAAGAAGCATCATATGGTTACATGAATTTTACTGTTTACATGTGCCAAAGTTATTGATGTAGCAGTTACATTCTTAGTTTTTTTAACTCTTTATTATTGTCGAATTGGTGACTCCTTTTTCCATTCTGTCCCGGTTTTCTCCCGTTTTCCTTCGAGTAGAGGCGGAATTTATGTACAGGTTCTCTAGGCTATTGCGTAGGGAAGGCTGTCTATTGAAATAATTAATCTCGCATTTAGAGTTGCGATTTATAAGCAATAATTTATAAATTTACTGTCAAAAAAGCTGTACAAACTGCGTATGACCACGTGGAGGACAATAAATTAATTTAATCTTCGGAAGCAAGCATCCCATCAATTTCGATCAAGGGTCCTAAGGCAGAGGCAGATTGAAATATTTCAGAAAAAATTCCTAGATAAGATAAAAAGTTAGCTACGTGTTATAATACTAATAGAATATCAACATGTTTGTAATTTAACACAAAAAAATTTACATGTACGAATTATTATCGAGCTATAGATTGTTCTGAGTATAGTGTCTATAAATCATAAGACCTGAAATAGCACTAAATTCACGATTTCTTGTTTCAATAAACGCGCCCGTAGAGAAAAGCCTAGAGAATCTGAATAATAAATCCGCCTCTACCTGAAGAAAAACTGGAGAAAAACCCGGGCCAGGATGGGATTAGAGAATTAATGTACACAACCGTGCCAAAGTTGAATAAATTCCGAATAATATATTGTTCGATAATATTATCAAACTATCTTTTTTGAGTTTAATTAAATGCAATTTTTTTGTATTCAACTGATATTATAACACGTAGCTAACTTTTTACTCTTTTCAATCTGCTTCTGCTTTTGGGCCCTTGATCGGAATTGTTTCCTTGCCCTTGAACGGGTTGGTCCCTTGCTTGCTTCCGGAGAGTAAATTAGTTTAATGTCCTCCACGTGGTTTTACGCAGTTTGCACCAGCTCTTTTGACAACAAAATTTATTTATTTATTTTCATGGCCTGAACAGAATCTAAGTTCCAAATATCACTGACACGGTAAGAAAACACGTGATGAAAAATACCCAGTACCTGTGAAAATACGAAAGACTGAGCTTTTTCGTTTTAGGAGTTTTTAAAATCTCTTAACAGCCCTGTAGAAAACTCGTGGTCATATAAGCAAACTTTGATACTCGGGACAGAATTTTATTATCACTGATTTATTAGATATCACAACCTGTTATTAAAACAATCCCGAACATTCAAGTCGGGGTACTTATCGAAAGGAAATGAATGAATGCAAGAATAATTTTATTTACCACTGTCATTCATTCAATATTTATCTTTGAATGTACTTAACTTCAATAATATTGACAGGGATTTAAGGAATTAAAGGACTTGAATAGTTTAAATAGTACAAAATACCATCTGATGAATTTACATGTTAATTTTTCTTCAATTTCCATGATTTTTCATAAAGTTCTCAATTCAATAACGGTGTGAATGATAGTTGGTCTATAAAGTTTTAATTCATCAAATGATATCCGAAAGAGGAATGGAATATCATGAGAACGAAAGTCAAATCAACGTATTTACAGATACATACATAAATATAGATTAATATATAACTTTCAATAAAGAACAAAAATAATATTCGATGTGATACAAACGCAAATAAAAAAGTAAATGAGGAAAAACGCTTTTTGTTTATATAATTTGCTTTATATTTTCCATTCCATATAAAACCGTTGATTCCATATAAAAATTATTTTTTAATAACACAATGAAATTATGGTATAAATTAATCCTGCTACGAGTCCCAGTTTGTTTTCAAGCTAAAGAGGAACAAAATATGTTTTCTTTCCATAATTATAGATATAAAAAATCGTTCTAGTGATGTACTGTAAACACATAGAAGTTGGTACCCTCTTATTTATTATAGCAAAATTACAAAATTCGTCAAAATTAAGAAATGAAATTAATAAAATACACACACTTCAGAAAATAGTACACGTGGTTTTTAGAGAAGAAATATTATTTGATCAATGATACCAATTTAAACTTGTCTTGTAGTACGAATTCTGAAATTAACATCCATCATATATTCAAGATAAAGAAATAATTTATGGTTTAATACCTTAAAAGCACAAAATAAATGATATTCGTCCATCCAAAGGTTATAAGTTTAAAATTCTTCTTTTATCTTGATATATATTTACGTTTCTCTTGGTCTTTTCTTCCCAATTTTAATTTCGTAGACTACAGCACGATGGAAAGTGTTTGCACTCCCCAGCAAATGTAGAACACCATCCGATACATGAAGCACTTGACGCGAGGCCCGAACTTCATTAAGTTTACTTATTCACCTCTCTCCTCTCACACTCCGTAATTTAATTTCCCCACCTGCGCTACCCTCCACTATTTTTAAACACACCCCTTCTCTCTTAATTCTTTTTTCTCCCTCAGTTCTCCATCCTGTGAGTATCCTTCTCATCATCTCATCGCCTATTCAAGATTCTTCCGAAACACGCATCTCTCAATGCACGGCACCTGCTTCCAGAGACGACGGTTGTTAAAACAAACTTAAAATTACGCAGACTCTCCGCGGTCCTTTCGTTTGTTTCTCATTAATTTTATCGCGTCGGTTTCCCCGGGGGAAGAAAGTTTCTTGATTATCATGAAGAAAGAGAACTTCTCTCATCGCCTCCAATAAGGCCTCGCGATCTATCCTTAGAACTCCCGGGAGCCGGATTAGATTTCTGCAAAACATTCCAAGATATTGATTCAAATTCAGAGGATATCTTCTTCGTATTACGACCTTGCGTGGAGGTTGTACTTTCGCCGGATGGAATTCTAATGCGGGTATAGAGGGTCAAAGATGAGTCTTCGCTCCGGTTTTAGCTCGGGTTTTGCTCCAGTTTTCCTTCGGGTAGAGGCGGATTTCTTATACAGGTTCTCTAGGCTTTGTCTAGGGACGTGTTTATTGTAATAATAAAACGTGAATTTAGTGTTATTTCAATTCTTAAATACTATTCTCAGAATAATCTATAGTTCGATAATAATTTGTACATGTAATTTTTTGCGTTAAATTACAAACATATTGACATTATATATGTATTATAACTCGCAGCTAACTTTTTATCTTATCGAGGAAGTTTTGCTGATTTTTTTGAATCCGCCTCTGCCTTAGGGCCCTTGATCTGAATTGATGGGATGGTCCCTTGCTTGCTTCCGGAGAGTATATTAGTTTGTTGTCCTCCACGTGATTATACGCAGTTTGCACTTTTTTTGACAATAAATTTATTATTTTTTTAAAAAGCGCCGTCCAACTGTCGGCCCGCGAAACGATTTTTACAATTTTTCATCAAAAGTTGGTGGGCACAACTTCGCTATAAATCCATGATGTCAGAACTAATATCACATGTCCGATGTAAAAAAATAGAAAATTGTGTTTAGAATAACACTGTCATACATCACAATATGCGAATATTTTATTAAAATTCTGAAAAAAAAGAAAATAAAGAAATAGAGTATTTAATTTTTCCCGCTTAAAACTAATTTAAATTTTTTATGAGAATCAAAATATCGTGTTGCAGGTACAGTAAAGAAATGTAACTCATTAGGTTTATTCGTCGGGAAATTTTTTGCCATCGATCGAAAGTAAGATAATAGAAAATGGTCCGCGGGCTAAAATTAGTCCGATAGCGCTCTTGTAAAAACAGAAATGTTTGGTCTTCTGATGTCTATTTCTTATTAGATGTCTTAAAACCCTCTACTATTCAGAAAAACGTGAGAAATTATGTAAGAAAGAAATCGCAATGGTACGCATGACGCAATGGAAAAACAGATTCCAAATCGTAAATGATTTAATATAACTAAAAATACAATTCAAATACTAACAAACATAGGGCATTTCAACGTATATTTCAAAGAGAGGAAGAGAAAATCGGGTTGTGTCATTATAAGATACGATTGATGTGAATTTTAGCACGATATATGAATGTTGATTAGCTGGGTGCTAATAAGTTGATAGAGACAGATAATAAGAAATACGTGATATTTGTGGAATATAGATGATGAATAGTGGATAATGAATTTAAAGGCGGCTCCACCCATTCGTTGTTCGGCGAACCCCGAGCAAACGCACAGCGAATCCCGAACACTAGCGACTTGCTCGGGGTATTTCCGGAGTATTCGCCTGTTGGCGAGCACACTGATCCAGACACGAGCAATTTGCCAAGCACGTGCTCTCTCTGGGAACGACGAATATTCGTGTTAATGATTCGAGGTTATGGAGAATGAATCTGAAGTAATCACACTTTCTGCTGCGTATGTAGTTGTGTCTTGTGAAATTATGTTAAATAAAGTAAATGGTTCTTATCTAACCTTAATTCAATCAATGAAATTGATTTTTATTTCATATGGATTTAGCTATGGTAATCGGTAATCTCGAATTTAAGATCCTTATAATCATTATAGTTTGTATCCACTATCAAAAAGAATCAATATTATATAACTATCTTAATTTGTGTCTCCACATCTTACTCTATTTATTTATTCAAATATCATTCATTACATTTAATTGTTACATTTTTATTATTTATTATCATAGTATTTTTTATTTTCACGTTTTTTATTTCCTGAACATTTCGTGTACAGGAAATATATGCTAATACTACTAAAAATTAGATAATGCTAAAAATATCAATACACATTCAATACTGTGAAACTTTAGGACGCTTAATAGAAAAGTAAAATAAAGTTAATAAAAATGTTTGTGATTTAAATCTCTCATCAAATAAATTTTATAGTAAAAAAGCAGTTGCAAACTGCGTACGACCACGTTGGAGATAATAAATGAAGATAATAAATCACTATTTTATTACTTTAAATTTCTCTATTTTATCACTTCTAAAAACACTTCTTACTTTGTACGATAAAGAGAAAAATTACGAATAATTAGCTTTTTCAGCGATTACTTACTCGAAATAACTTGAAAGCGTATTACTCGTATATTCGCTATCCGTGATATTCGTAAAAGCACGAATATGTGGACAGAACCACGAACAGGTCACTCGCGAATATTCGCATATGCTCGGCTTCCTTTGATATGTCTCAAAAGACCGACACGCTGCGGGAACGAGTGAGCACCGGTATACGAGATGCGACGAATAACGAGCAACCCATTCACACTAGTCGCTAATCGGCGAGCAGTTGCTCGGGGTTCGCCGAATAGCGAATGTGTTGATCCGCCTTATGAGAGACATTCATGCAACATCTGAAGTGAGTACATCCAACCGTCCGTTGTGCCAACAGGAACGTCCCAATAATGAAAGAACAATTGTTAAGACACTTGTATTGACTATGTTTAGGGTAGAGGTATATAGAAAAAAATATTTAAGTGAGCAATAAGTGCGCTCTGAAGAGCGGTCATACCGATTTTGATGAAATTCACTGTATACAGGGGCTAGGGGATGAAAAAGCGATCTCGCACATTTTCCGAGGAGATTCATTTTAGCTCTTTCCTTAATATTAGTTGACATGTTATACAGTCCAATTATCCGAACTCTGATCATCCGGATCGCCAACTATCCGGATCGATGGAAAAGAACGGTTGAACTTTTATTTTGTTTACAATATTGTTTACAAACTATTTTTATTTTTATTACTGTAATGAGCTAACTGTAACCATTATAAACCTATATCATTAAATTCTTTTTTAACCTCTATATTGTTGAATAATTTCATTGTTTTCGTTAATAATTTATTACTTTGTCATTTTACATTAGAATTTTTTTTTAAAGATATACAATTATCCGGACCGGTCACGGTCTCGATTTATCCGGGTAATTGGAGTTCTGCTGCACTGTAGACCCCAACTTAACGTAAATGACAACCCAACGTGAATAATAGTCAAGGTAACCTCAGGCAAAAAAGAAAGATAAAATATGTTGTGTAAACTTAATGTACGTCTAATGCTGCCTACATTCGAGGAGACAAATTGATAAAATCCTTCAATTATTTGTTAGAACTTGGTAACGGAAAACATACCGTTGGATGGTAAGGACTGTATCATTCGAGATACAAACTCACTAATATACTGAAATAGTTTCATAAGAAACTCTCATCTGAGAGAAGCTTAGTTACCTCGATTTTACGTCATCAAAATTAACATCTAGTCGTCCAAACATCGCTCACATGTATCTTCAATACCCACACGTCTGCAAAAATTACTGACGCGCAAGAAAAATCTACGATAAATTATGGAATCTACGAGTTTATCTGGTATCACAACCTACAAGTTCATAGAAATGTGACAACCAACAGGTTATCACATGTACAATTAAGCTGGCTGTCTAGGTACACGTAATAGAGTAGAAGTATGAAAACTATTTTTAGGTAAAGAAGACCTAGTATATTCTATTTAATATACCAAACAAGTTTTAAATATGATAACTTTCGGTCAGGAGAAAATAGTGACGAGTCAGGAATCGAACCCGGGATACCTGCATTAACCGCAGGGGTGCTAACCACTACACCACCGGTACCACAATGGTACACCATTTCCACCCAGACCTAAACCCCGGTAGACTTGAGACAGTTTTTGAGGAAAAAGTACATTTAACTTTTATTGTTTTAATGTAATAGGTTATAATAAAGTATATAAATTTCCTTCTTAGATTAGATTATGTGATTCATAGATTATCACATACGTAGGAAATAGACAAAAAAGATATAATTCAGTACCTTAAAATATTCTATATGTAATATGTAGAGAAGAACGAAAACTGTTTTAAACGTTTGGGAAGGGTTATGTTTTTAAATCCAACATAGGAGCAATTCTAAATTTTGGAAGCGATCCAACACCCATAAGTGCATCATATGTGGACGAATATAGAATTTCCGTTGTTCGAGTCACATTTACGCATCCCTGTTGTCATTTTTTACGGAAATTAATACCAGTCGAATTGAATGAACCCAGATATCATTAACGCTGAAGATTAAATAGTCGATATTAATCTGGCTATTGTGATAGCAAAACATTATGCATTATTTGTGTAGAATTGTTTGCCTATTATGAGTTTAGTATCTGAAAATGGTTTCGTAATTCAAACTTCAGTTTTTTATTCTCCGTAATACACCAAGCAAGAGCATCGTTCTCCGATGTCCAACATTTGAACAAAACCCTTCATGTGAAATCAAGTTTATACGGAATTGGTACGTATATACTGAATAAAAAATGCTTTCTTTTTATAAGAGAATGCGGTAATCCAGCGAGATAAGTAAAATAAACTTGTCGAATTCAAATTGAAGCATACAATCAATGACAGAAGGTAAATATATGGATTTCAATCCCCTTTCCTCGGACTTCCTTGAAAATGAAATACAATAAAGTGCGATTATTTCTTAGTTCAAGATAATATTTAGCAGTATTATAGTAATCCACCAAAATTATTATATCAATTGAAATTAGTTTTAAGAAATAAAACAAAAATAATGAAAATACTGCAAATCATTGTTATTATCTGGAAAATATCCTAAATGAATGTATAGGGAGGAACATATAACAAAAATAGTGAAGTATCTGCATTTCTTTATATTAAATACATTCTTTTCTTAATGCTTTCTTAAGATATTCCAAGTGAATAGTCCATTCATACATGTTCATAATAAACATACCTACATTCCATAGAAGATGTTATTATAAAAAATTGAAGCAGGTATCAAGAAAATTGTTGTATACTGTAATCATTCTCTGCAGTATTACTTCAGCGACGTGAGTGAAAAACTCAAATAATTAAATACATAAAAATATATATTTGAAAATGATTTGTAATGATTAAAAGTATTTATGTTTAAATCTAGTTTGAATAAAATAGGTTTATTATAATTAAATAATAATAATAATAATAATAAATATATATCTAGAGTTTCATTTAAATTTAATGCATTATTTTCAATAGTAATCATTGACGCTAGAATAATAGTAAACCAAGAGGATTGAAGAATGGTAGCTCGTTTCCCAAAACACAATTCAAGATAAACAACCCCATAAACAAACAATTTATGTAGTTTACATTTGCATAAGAAAAAACCCCTTGAAACCTGATTCTATACTCGTGACCTTTCTGTGTACTGTATACATTCCCAGACATTAATCTTCCTCTCCAGATTCCATATGCATCATTCATAGAGTTCAGTGTTTCGACCGTAATGTGGCGTATATTGCGCAACAGATTCGATTTCCCACGAGCGTGAATCAAAAACACATAAACATGCTGTACCACTGGTGTCCTACTTCCATTGAACCGAAAATTTAGGATTGTCTTCTTTTATGTACTACATAATTTGAATACTTGCTCAATTTTTCAAATTTAAAATGAATTACTAGCACGTGATTGTGAAGTAATTAAAATTTTGCCATGTTAAAATGAGTTAGTGAGATACTTGTCGCATTTGACAAACTGGGGTTTAAAATTTTCTGTTTGTTTTTTTGTGACTTGGTATTGGTTCATTATAATTATGTTAGTTATATAATTTGGGGGAACTAGAAATGTTATTGATATATAAGAAAAAATTCTGAACAATTAAAGCATCAGGAAAAACCGAAAGAATTTAAATCTAAAAAATATACTGGATAATGCTGTTTCCACGTCTTCCTGTACTAAGAAAGTTCGACATTTTTCAAAGTTTTTATCTTATAATGAAATGGAAGTTGTTCTTTGAGTAATATTTTAATGTATCTACCGTTTGGATATATTTTGTTTAAGGCCAATTGTAAATAGTCTGACTATGATTCATCAACCGTACAAAGTACGCATCGTCTGATAACACTTTGAAAATTAATCTCTCTTATGTTTTGTCGTCTGTACAAACATGTACATTACTTCATTATAACATACTTTAATCTTCATTAACTGACGTTCTTCATTGCAACTTATAGATGAAGAATGCATTAATTATATACGAACACACAAAGAGTTTGCAAGAATAAATAAAAGTTAAAGAGTTTTCAGATAAATTATTTTTTAAGGCAATATTTTTAATCTAACTTCTTTCATTGGTTCACTTAATGCCCTGTAATAGATAGACCATGAAGCTATGAAAGCAGTATATTGTAAGTACATGGTTCAATATTTTACTGAAACTTCTCCATGATAAATGTATTGTACGTGACCGCTCGTATTGATTATTCCATAAACTATTAAGAAAAAAATGGATTCTTTCTTCATAACTAATGATAACGAAACGTTTTATTGCAGATATATTAATTCATTAACCAAACGATTGAATGTATATTCTACGCGCTGGACCATATTGTAGAGACTGTCAAAACTGCGTGTTCACATTCACATCTCACTATTACGTCGAGTATAGAAACTAAGCTAATCAAAATCATATGAAAGTCTGTATAGTTTTCCATCAGTCATTTTATTTGAACATGCGAAATCTTTTTAACCGACGCAATCAGGTTTCGGTATCCGTATTATGTTGTCATTTCTTCTTACGCATAATACCAGTCAAAAACTCTTACCTACCAACAGCAGTAGAAACTGGTATAAACTGTTACTGTCGGAGAGCCGATACTATTCTTCCTAATAAATTATAAATAATTACTGAATGTTCATCACAAGAAATTAAGAACTTCTTTTTTAACAATAAAATATTTCTGTATTTAATTATATTTTTATTATAATTTAAATTTAAAAAAACAACAATAAACGGGGATTATATATGAAAACGTATAAGAGTGTTTCCTATTTGTCGGTTATTTTCATTTTTTGGGATATTATATGTTATTAGTTTATTATGAACATTATAAAGAAACTTTAGTGTTTCCGTGTAATTAAAAACGAAACGTCACGAGGAACACTGTGCAAACATTTCTAATTTTTGTTTTTTACTCGTTTGAATACCTGGTATTTCGAACGAAGCTTACGAATTAGTATTATAAGGTCACCAAGGGTGGTATGGGATGCGTTAACTAAAAATACCTAAAAAATGCTCTCTAAGAAGAGAATGTGAAGAGGAAATATTGAATGGAATCAAACACGTTTCATGGTAACCAATATTTTACGTTTGATTAATTCATCTCCAATAGAATTTAAAAATGAAAAGTTCCTTTTCTCCTCGCATCATCGCATATGTTGATGTGCCGTGGAAATTAAAAAAAAATCGTTCAAACCTTAATTTAATTTATGTAGCATAGTAACAGAAAAAGGATTTTACGTTCTTTTTTAATACAAAAAGAAATACTTTTTAAGAAATTTCGAATCGGATAAATGATTATTCCGCATATAATGTTCTTTTGTACACAATGCAACTCTGAAATAAATTACTATAAGAACACGAAAGACAACGAAAGAATACACCATATACATGCACACTACAGTAAATAAGAAAGACTCATAAATAGTTGTACATAAATAACAGTAAAAATTTGTGTAATTATTGAAAGGCGTTACCTTTAATTGGAATAGGGGATGCAGTGGTGGTAGTCACAGAAAGTGAAAGAGATCGTGTAATGACACTGAGGACTACAAAAAATGTCCAATGAGTTAACAGCCTCATTTTACTTGATTTCTGCGTTTCTAGGAAAAAGTCACAAATCTTCACTTCAATTCGAAACTTGATGTTTCTGAATCTTCAGTTTTTTCTCTTCGTCAAATACACGTCACATTCATTATCACTATGATTTTTTTTATTAAAACAATCCTTGATATCCAGCAGAAAAGGAATAAAGGATTCTGTCACTCACACAGACAATATTTGATATGTGTGTGGAAACCGCAACATACGGAATATCAATACGAGACTGTCAGATACTTTCGGAAAGCGATCGCAAAAGTATCAAAACAAAAACAAAAAACTGACACTTCGTCCCACTCCCCCACTTGTTAGGCGTCACTCAAAATTCTCTCTGTTTCTGCGGCATCTCAATCCATAACTAATTAAACAAAAGTACACACGTCCGATTTTCCTTCAATTTCGTAGTGACACATTGCCGATATCGCATTTCAGGGGAAAGTAATGGATCCACCAATCACTCCTCATTGGAAGAAACAATCACATGCTTCACAATTAATCGTCTCACACGAATGTCAATTTTTATATGGAACAAATCACTGACGTAGGAAAGGTGACGTCACGAAGACAGATGACCGTCAAAGAGTCCAGGAGTTAAATTGTTAATTCGAGTCAATTCACATAAAAGAACGCTGTAGCGATAAGAATGAGATGACGTCACAAAGATCTTCAGTTGTTAGAGAAGACACAGGAGAGTGGCGATGTGGAGTGACGCGTTTTGCGCGCGCGCGTATCTCGCCCCAGTACCCGTCCGTTCGCGATCGTCGTGCGAGCCCCGCGTTTCGGAACACCTCCACCACAGCGCTGTGGACCACGCGCAGCCTCCGGCGTTCGCCCGACCACTGGACCCCAACGCCGCGCTTCCCAGTCACTGGTGCGCGTGCGCCGAAAGGCCGCCCCCCCCGCCACAGGACCGTCTCCTTCCTCTATCCCCGCCCCCCACCCCCGCCTCGCGTGTCCTCACTTGTCCTCCTCCGTCCCAGTTGCACCCCATCGTCGAGACACGGCGCAGGAAATCATTTAAGTCAAATAAGTCGAACATCGCGTGGTGGAGTGCCACCCTCGATTTCTTGATGCGCGCGATCTCTGAGTGGAACGAGTGCAAAATGGCACCGACGACAGCGGAAAGAACAGAGAAGCGTACTTGAGCGACAAAACACTCACTCATGTTACGAAACAATTGTTTTTTCTTTTCTTTCGATTTGGATGGTAAAATTAAAATTCCTTACGGAAAGAAATACTTTGGTAAATATACAGTGAGGATATGACGTTAATGTCCTCCTCAATTCGTGATATAAATTTCTTATTTATTACCGTATTTGGGTAATAAAACTATTACACCAAAAGAAAGATACAAATATATGGGATATATTATTACCAAGAAAGTGTTTTAAAAATGATTAATTTAAAGAAAATTGATGAGAATAGAGAAAGAAAATGTCTCTTAATTTCGTAAAAAAACAATACAAACTATTATTATACTGAATATTATAATTGGGAAAATGCGTAAAATGAATAACAACAATAACAAAACGGGATAATGGATTTAAAACGTAAACATAACTCTTCAATAGTTATTGTTTGCTATCGCACTTGATATTCTTAACTTCAATATCATTTTCACTGTATATGGATTATTCTACGAAATGGGGAAATAAGTGTCCAAAACGCCCTATCCTGTTAGGTTTACATTTTTCAAAATTTTATTTTGCAAATATAGAATATTGATACGAATTATACAAATGAAGTAGGTCATTTAACATCATCAGATTCAATGTGCATGACACTGATAATAATTTATTTACAACTGTTTCCTAACTTTTTTGGCATTTCACGTCTCACTTCTTCCTAATATTTTTTAAATTTACGCCTAAGGCAAGAATGGTGTTACAGGAGCGATTGATGTGGAAGCAACACTATGGGTTCCCGCCGAAAGCAATGTAATCTGCTTCATTGTTCAATAGCCTCAATTGTGTTGTGCACACACGAGTCATATCCGCTTGCCTAACGGCACTCTCATGGATCAGTCAAAGCCCACATCTTGGGTCAGTCACACTTGTAAATAACTTGTATTTCACTTCATGCATATCCAAAGTTCAAGGTAACATTCTATAACTTGTAAAGGTAACTATCATTGTTCGCCAATATAAGAAATAAATGCTTTTTAAAAACTGACATCAACTCTACGAATTCATAATTCACGTTGGAACTGTTAAAAACATGAAGTGCTCAACGAACCGTAAAACCGCCCCCCCCCCAAACAAAAAAAAATGAGTGCTCGTTCATGGGTGTCACTCCTTTGTGTGTCGCAAATTTTCTCATTTCCGTAGAATCAACCCATATCTCTCTTTCACTAAACATTTCAACAACTCATCTCATATCAGGATTGATCTCAATCTCGCGTCATACTGAACACAACTACACAACCTTCATAATTTATCTCCCCCTGAAAACAAACTTAGTTCCAGTATGGACATACGGAATCTACACTTGGGACACTGCTAGTGCCTCCAACCCATCTATTCTCCAAAGATTTCAATCCAAATGTTTACGGATAATTACCTCCGCATCCTGGTTTGTATCAAATGCTACTGTACATAATGATCTCCGTATACCAACTATCCAAGAAAAAATACAAGGAATTAGCAAACACTATCACCGCAGACTAGAAACGCATCCCAATCACCTAGCCCTCAACCTTCTAAAAAACAGCTTAGATATAAGAAGACTCAGAAGGATATCTCCTTTACAATTTTCTGATCGATTCAATAAATGACTAAATTAATATTGTTTCTTCTGTTCTAGATCTAAGAAAACCATAGAATGAACCAATGACGCATATGATGTTAAATATGAAAAGTAACACTGGATTACTTTTCACTCGCGTCTTTTATTCATGTATAAAATTTACTGATTATTCCATTTCAGGAATATATTGTAAATATACATTATTGTAAATATAAAAAAACTTATCTCCTCCACAGGTGAACCAGTTTTCTGCCGCATTCACAGAACAGAAAAAGGATTTTGCATATGCAAAAAAAATTCTGGCATGTACGAATAAATTCCCATCATTCCGCGTCCGGTTCATCGACACATGCCTTTCCCATTTTAGATGCTTCTTTCAAAATAAATTTCATCTTTTGTTTATACTGGATTATTTCAGAATATCTGTCGTTTGATCTTTATTCTCATACGAAGTAAATCTGCACTCTCTGGACAGCGTCACGTAGTCACGTGTCCCAAGTCTCCATAGTTTGCAGTAGAAAGCTATTCACTAAAAACTAAATTATATTTATCAATATTCCAATATTGTCACACATTCCTGGAATATTAAAAAAGTATGAAACCAAGTGAAAGTGAAAAATTAAACGAAACTTAATTATGGAGATAATTAAATTTTGAAAGGAAACAAAAAGTTGTCTCAAATTTTATTATCATATTGAACTATTGCAAGAGCGTGTCTTTTCAAACTGAAATTTAATGAAAATAATTAAAATTAATTAGAATGAAATTCTTTGTCACACATCTACGAAACGAAAACCAATATTTTAATTTCTTTTAAAATTGGATTTCTCCTATTCAGTACGTTACGTGAGAAATGATAAAATATTTTGGTAAATAATCATTGATTATGACAACATTGACAAGAATAACATCATATGAGAAAATTAGGAGATGGAAGAGGTGGTTTCGTGTACCATTGACAATAATAAACATTTACATTCACATGAAATTTCGTAAAAGGGATATTAAGAAGGAGTAGATTCAGCTATAGCATTCAAAATAGGGATCTGGTAATGCTAAAAAGTATATCGGATAGTACATGGGATATGCCCTTAGTTCTGAGTTAATTATTCATCCGATGTTTTTATTTCAATGCTAGTTTCCTAAAAACGTGAAAAATTTGAACTTCAAAAGAGAATAAAATGAAATTGATAAATATCGACCTATTAATGCATACACTTTATCATCACTCCAATCAAAGTATTCACCAAGAGGAAATACATCAAGGTTACACTAATCACAATATAAAATACATATGAACACACAGAACACTTTAAAACTTATTGAAATCACAACGTTTCGGTGAATCACAACATTGGTACCACAATCAAGAGAATTAAAAAAACTTTACGAGCGAAAGCTCAAGTCAAACAGATTGGAGTGATAATAAATTGTCTGCCTTAATAACTCGATATTTATCAATTTCTTTGCAATTCTAAGCAAACGAAGGGCAACTGTACATTCGAGAGAGAATAAAGTCATGGGGTGCTATTTTTTCTTTTAAGACCAAGCTACGCCCAATACTAGTAGATAAATTTCACTTCTAAAATAATTCATGAATAAATTGTCGAACATGAAGGTTCGTACGCATAACAGTATTTGTTGAGTCTTCAATATCTATACTGATAGTTCTAGCGTAATGAGAACGCCTTTATTCCTACAGTACAAGATATCATCGAGCTAAAGGGGCACGTAGACGGGGCGAGTGAATGCCACTTTTAGAACACCTCTTCGTGTCTCCGCAAAGTGAAGCATATCGAGGTGAAACTTGGCTTAAAGTAATTTATCACATGTATTTAGTAAATTATTGTGAAAAATCTTTTTTAAGTTTCTAAACAAATGTCATGTTCATTATTAATGTTAAAAAATTTATATAGAGCCGCTTTATAATTGTTTATATAGCTTTGAAACAACCTCTCGAAACAAAAATACGTTTAACTTAACATGACATTTGTTTATATACACATAAACGATATTTCGTCATAATTCATCAAATACATGTGATAAATTTCTTTTGAACAGGTTTCGTCTGAATATACTCAAGAAGCGGTGTTGACTAGCACCGTGTACTAATAATCCTCAAGGTACAGAGCGCCGTCTGAATGCTCCACACGACGCTCTGGGTAATGTACTCAGCAGGGATTTTTTTTCCTATTCCAAAGCAATGGGAATTATGTATCATAAGGCTCGCTGCAACCAATCATGCTATTCCTTAAAAAATCCCCTTTCCGTACAAGAAAAATTAGGTTATCTTGGGAGTCTGAATTCGTTAATATCCGTCACCAATTGGATTCATAAGGATGCTAGGGTATCTTACCCTCCATGGAGGAATTCACTTTTAAATACATGACGTGGAAAGTGTTGCTATCCATCTCAGCAAACCCTGAGTCTATGTATCTGACATGCATGTCGATTATTCTCATATGGCATCCCCTTCCCAAGAGTTTTACGCTCTTTGGGTTTACGTGGAATTTTAGACTGTAAGTTCCCTCTTACATGTAAGTCAAGTACCCAAATTTTAATAAAATAGTGCTAAGATTCTGCATGAAAGGGGAAAAAAGTGTGTGGGGTGATTTTCGAAATTTCATGTAGGTATCTCCTGATTTTTCTTTTGTTCAGAGGGTCAAATAAATAATCAAGGTAGAAATGGAACTGTACGTCAATATAAAAAGAACAACTCAACCTATCTCGTCCACAGAGAAACACAGGACAAACACTTGTACTTTCCACACACGCAAGAAATTCTTGTAATCATGAAGGTTTTTAAAATATCGTCCTTCTAGCTGTGTTCGTCGATTTTTTTAAAATTTTTATTCCTGTTTAGAAAACTATCGACATTATTTCTCAGTGCAAGTTTTCTAGAATAATCATCAACTTCAATCTAAAGGGTTCTTCAAATACAGATCAAAAAGCATTTCGGAATTTTCCGCAGAACCCGTTTTACTTCCTTTAAATATTTGTGTACAAAGCGCAACCTAGAATATCCATTAAAAAAATAGATTTTTTCTGCAAAAAGTGCCAAATAAAATAAATTTTATCCGTAGCACTTCCACGTCAGATTGCTACAACAGTCATGAAAATCATTTATCAGTATAATACCTCTTGGAGTTTTAAAAAATCGAAACAATTTGAGAACAATAAATCGGATAAGACAACCAATAATTGAAACCAGATAGGAGTTTGCATCTACTTAATACAAGTTTTAACTATGATATGTTTATTTACATCCATGATTTTAATACTCACAAAGTAATCACTTGTATATTTAAATATACTTGAAATGTAATATTTTGAACTATATGAGAAAGTATTTCATATACTCGTATGTCTAACCCTAGGATTATGAGGAAGATTAACCCTAGGATGCATAACATGAGTATTTCCCACCCGCCACCTGCTTCTAAACTTTTTGAAGGGTCTAAAATTGAGAACTTCTTATCGTTTGTGATATTCCTCTATAGTTATGTTTTATACATATTAACAATCGAATATGAAGATCGAATATTTAGTATGGAAAGAAAACGAATTCTTATAATTTTCGCGACATTTTCATAAGTCAGATGTTTTCATAAGTCACCCGTCACAGACCATGAGTTTCAACGATCTGCGAAAAACACCTTGACCATTTGTTGTGGCGGCGTACACTTCCATCTCCTGTGTTGTGGGAAAAGGCTGGAAGTGGTAATTTGTAATTGAAATATTAATATAGAGTATCATATTCACGGAACTGCAAGCTTTCTTGAATGACAGCTGTCGCGTTTGTATTGACGTAAGTGGGAATCACTATCTTTTTTCTTGGAAATATGACAACGTTTTTTTATGTTAAGAGTTATCGAAGAAATAAATTTTTTAGGAGACAGATTGCAAGTGGATCGATGGTAATTCTCATGCTGATTCCGAATGCTTTATTGACATTAAATTTATTTTTGTGTTAAAGAAAATGGCCGTGGCAACCTCTTCAAATGGACGAAATGGCTGCGTTTCGGGAAATTCTACTCATGGCTAGAATGGAAAATGTCTGGGATGTTCCTGTACGACAACTAAAAATGTAGAAAACATTGCAATAATATACACAGAGCATGCGTGTCGGTAAACATACTAAGAATGTTTCACAGATTTGACGATAACAGAATGCGCGAGAAAAGGTTGCTCCAAAATGAACCATCCCCAATTTCATGTATATAGAAAAATTTATTGTATAGGGTGTTACTGAAATGCACTGAAAAAAATACCTGAGCTGGGATAGCTGATGATAGGCTGCCAGCCGGGCAGACAATACATGAGCTGGCACAGCTAACATCAGTCTGCTATGACTTGAATTTTCGACCTTCTGAATCGCAGCGTACATCGTTAGCATAAGTAGCTAATCTACAAGATAAGAAAAGGGAACCTATAGTATATGATATTGCGAATCTGTAAGCGTGTAATATTGATTCGACATGAGTTGATGTCGACTATCTGCATGCTTTCTTCTCTACTTTCTTGACGATATTCATTTTGATTACAACTCCATGATCTTACCTTGTTTCATCACAGGCGTACAACAAACGTTCTTTTTTTCGACATCCGTCTTCAGGGATCCGACAGCGCCAGTGTTCGATCCAGGGTCCTTTCCCTCTGAAGGCGCGAACGCTAGCATTGAGCTACTGCAGTATGACGTTATATTATCTTGTGTTACGTTGTCTAAGAGTTGACATCATAGTATTGGTACCATGAATAGTAAATACGTAAAATAGTAATCATCTCTAATATCTTGAAAAATATATCTTTAAATACCAAGAAAATAGTTTTCATGTATCCAAACGTTTCTTTATTTTGAATATACTTGAAATTTACTCTTATTAGATTAATACTTTTGAAAATATCATTACTTAATATAATAATTCGGTATTTGCCAACATTAACCTTAAGAAATTCAAAATATCATCAGTGTACGGCTACTCGACGTCAAGAAAACACTGTAAATATTCGTCGTCTAGACTTCAAATTTCGGGCTACGCAACGTCGGGATGACGTCGTTTAGTCGTCGTAACGAATCATTTTGTTCAAGTAAACAACTATTCGTAGTTGCGAAAACCATGATCGATTTGACTCCGTAAAACAATTGTCATGAGTCAACGAACCGAACGCATAGAAGGCAGCGCAGCCGAGTGTCATTTAGCTGCAACTACGAACGAGATCAGCGACGAGGAATAAACAACAGTTCTAGTAGATAAGTCAGATTTTTGACCGGGACTGATCTGTTGCGCGTAAAACATATAAGCTATAGCTGTTGATGTAACTTTCTTCTTTCTTCCTCCCAAACAGAATAGCGTCAGCTTCCGCAGTGAAATTAAATTGGTCTCGGTGAGACAAAAACTGTTTTAGGGCAGCTACAGCACAAGCTGTGGCAGCTAATGATACTGTCTCTCCGCTAGAGAGCCAACGCGTGAGCTATCACAGCTAACTTTATGCTGAGCTATCTAACCTTTTTTTCCGAGTGGTTCCGAAATTTATCAAAGAATAGACCGACAATTACTCGACTTTAGATATAACAAAAAAGACTTATTTTCGGAAGGGTTATCTAGACAATACGTGAAGAGAAGTAGAGATCTGTATATTAAAAAAATAACTATGGTTTTACGAAGTATCTCAAAATCATACAAATAATTTACAGGTAGTAAATAAAAGCACAAGTTTGAAGTGGTGCTTTATATGCTCTTCAGAAGGAGACTGACAATGTGAAAGGATTTGCTGAGCGTGCAAAGAGCATACAGTCTGCGTTTCCAAAACAATGTTAAAACGTTAAAATAATTATTGTGCACATGTTATTGTCAATGAATATAATAATTATTATATTTAATTTATATAATATATCGTTTTATAATAAATATTACCTTTTTTTTAATATAGACGGGATGTAAATATGTGTATCCCAATAATCATGCATCCTAGGGTTATATCACTATTTAATTTTCTCGAAAGCTTCTATGGCCGAAGTCTTGAAGTGCTGGACTATACTCGCGACCACGGGTGTAGTCAGGTCAGAAGAAGGGACCAGTATGGCAGCCGAAAATCAACAGCAAGATGCGGTAACATCCAGATATCCCAGTACACTATCGTTTCACTATGTTTTTACTCTGGATTTCACGAATATGGATGCCGCTAATTAAATGTTTTAGTAGATACGTGCACTCAGATGAAGCATATGCGTCACATTGAAAACATAAAACATGATGTATTACGTTTTGTATAGATGTGTTTGACAAAGAAAGGATTGTCCACCCATTACCTGATTGGATTCAGTCATTTTCCTGGGATACACCTATTAGGATTAGTTAAGTTCAACTGTTTCCCTTCATCCTGTTGATTCTAATCGGCAATGAGTTTCATTCATCTAGAAAGAAAAGGATCATTGGAAGGAATCAGACATTTTTCTTCAGAAACATGTCACGTTTCGGTTCGTCCCCGGCCAAGTGAAAACTGCGAAGGACCCGGACTCGAACTCGGGACCTCCTGCTTGGCCGCAGGAGTGATACTGCTGCACAATCCGCCTCCACTCCCGAAACCCCATACAAAATATCTGCCTATTTTTTCCTGTTACGTGAGTGGTGCAGTGGCAGCACACCTGCTGCCAAAGCAGAAGGTCCCGGGTTCGAGTCGCGGTCCGTCGCAATTTTCACCTCACCGTAGACGATGCAAACTTCCCTTCCCGGAAACGTGTTCGGAAGTTAAAAATATGTTTCAGCAGTTCACATTGTGTAACCATAATGTGTCATTCTCAATGTGATTTTGGTACTTCCAAAAGTAATCTGAAATGGGGCACCTTTCTTGTAATTAAATAAAAATAGTATCCTCGTCATACGAAATCTAAATCGAGATGAAACAAATACAGTCATTAGATTTTCAATCTAAATTATGACAAAACATACTCACGTGCAGCGCTGTGGATGTCATTCCTTGCCTGCAGTTGAACCCCTTCGCAATTCACTTGCCTCCGCAGAGAGAGTCGTTGATGTATGATGAGAAGATATTCATTTTCATGAGGCCTCTGAGATCGACACCTGTCTCCCCGTCATGGGACAGGAAATGTCTGTCACCACAGACTGTCGCTGCCATCACCGCAGACGCACAGCCATCGTTTACTATCTCCCCGTCATCGCCCACTGTGGAGAAAGATGACGGAAACTGTAGTAACAAAATAATAAATCACACGAGACAGAAAATAAATTTTGTGTCTTTCACAAATTACTTATATACGAATTGCATTCTATTTTCTCTCACATTTTGGTAACATATTATAAACGTCATAATCTTAACATATAACGGAATGATATATTCGAGAATTGGTCAGCAATAAAAGATTCTTTTTACAACGCCAACGTTTCGGTAATTTATTTTGCCTTCATCACCCTGATATGGTTCCATATCAGGGCTGTATGATGTGGAACCACACCACGGAAATTTTTTTTTTTTTTGTTTTTGACCTACCCAGGAAGGTTGTAAAGATGTAGTGGGTTGTATTTAAAGGTTATGGTTGGATGTAATTGATGATGGTGTGGTTCCATATCATACAACCCTGTCGAAGGGAAAATAAATTGCCGAAACGTTGGCGCCGTAAAAAGAATCTTTTATTGATGACCAATCCTTTAATATATCGTTTCGTTATATAATATATATTGGTCAAGATCAACATCATAAAAATTTTAACATGTTTACGATTGTAACGTGTTATATCATGCATATATTTTTTCCATATACGTACACGTGGAGAAGTTAATATGATAAATTTCTGTCAAGTGACAACGGCGAAGAGTCGTCGAACGAACCCGGGATCCCTGTATTGATCGCAGGGGTGTTAACCACTACACCACACCTGTACAGGAGTCTCGGATTCGTATCCCGGCTCGCCACCGTGTTCACCTGACCGAAAGTTATTATTATTACATCATGTTTATAAGTGCAACATATTATAATTATGACATGTTAAAGTTAGTAACCCTTAAAATTTCATAAACGTTTAAACATGTATTCTATGATAAAATTACCAAAATTACGAAAATCCTTCATATTGCTACGTAATGTTTAATCTACTTTCACAATTTTTATTATAACGTTAAAATACAAATGCAATAGTCAACAGGTATTATCAGTCTTCACAATATTTTTGTTGGTGGGGGGTGTGTGTGTGACCTCAATACGTTTTATCGCACAAAGCTAATTACTATGAAAACTGACCAAAAATAAGGAATGAAATTCTATATATAAAGAACTTATAGTATTCAATTTAAATAACAATTACGTTTACCTCACAAGCAGAACTGTATATTTGAAAATATAGTCGTTTCCACGACTACATTGTCGATACAAGTAAAATTTCAATATTTCTCGTTTTATGATTCACGCGTTTTCAAGACCGGCTGAGGCGTACCAGCAACAGGTGATGTAAGAAAATGTAATAAACGATACATAATTTTTTTTTCCGTTTCATGTTAAAAATAATTTTAATTGATTGTTGACGATATCTCATTAACATACTAGGTGACGATGAAGAGTTGAAAGAGTTTTCGTGTATTATAGAGGAAAACATTGTGTCTCTTTCTAATTAACTTTAAATAATTTTCCTCTATAATTAAATGATATCTCATTAAAGTGATATTTGTTAACATATTATTGTTATATTAAAATATTAATTAGATATTTCATTGAGAATTTCTCTGGAATCATCGCGTTTCTCATGACTCACAGCTGCAGGAACTTTTCCTTTTCTTAGCACCACGCAAACCTCATGGTTCGTCCCTTTTTTATTCCCTTTCTTTCCTTCAAGGGAAGGCATACCATATCTTAGAGCCCTGCGACGCCGTTCCTTCTATCCCTGGCCGCCTTTGGGGAAGAGGTACGCTCGCCTTCTTTAGCGGGAAACCTTCATGGCACTCAATTTTTCTTCCGTCTCCCACGCTCTCGCTGGTTGATTCCCGACGTAAGCTTCCTCCTTCGTAGTTCAGAAACTTCTCCGCCACGCCTCTCTTCTCCGTCTTTCTCACCTATCTTAACTTGTCTGCTCGTTCGTTTGTTCACAAAAACCTCTCTTTCCATCAATGTCTACTTGTTATCATTCTCACTTTTCTCTCGCATTTTGGCGCCTCTTGACCATTTGTGATAACTTTCCTGAGTGTCAACATTATCTCCCGTCAGGTCTCGAATTCTTTTCAATTACTTTACATTCTTCCATATCTTTCTTTACATATATTCCTTTCTCCATTTCTCTAGACATTATTTTCAGTTAGATCTTTCGCGTTTTCTAGACCCACTTCAAGTCCAAAGACATTTCTAATACATCCCCACAAACCTTCTAGACTTTTCAATATTCGTCGCATAAAACTCCTTTCATCTCATTTCAGTACTTCATCTAATATTCTACTTATGACTCTCTCCCTTCCCTTTCCGCACATAGTTGTGGAAACGTATCTTCTTATACCGGTTCATCCTCATAATTCTTCACGGATTCTCCAATCTTCCCTTATTTTAATCTTCACTTAATTTTTCTATATTGTATTGATCATAAATTCTGATCTTTTTTCCATTTATCATTAAAGTTATTCATTATTTTTCTTAATACACTGTTTTCCACTCAAAGTTCTCGACAAATCTCGATCCAATTTTCAGTTCTTCTCCCTTTCTTCAACAATTATCCTTCATTTGGCTTTTATACGTATTTACGTACCTGACAGATTTTACAGTGTACTGCGTTCTATTTTTAATGAAATTCTACTATTTTCTCGTCAGTTCTCAAACTTTGAAATTAAGTACTTCCTAGGTAGTTCTCACCATATTTACGTCTTGTATTTATTGTTTACCTCGCCAAAAACGTATCACATATTTTCTTGTTTCCCATAAATTTACCATCCTTATCACAGATCTTGTACCATGACACCCTGTTTCTTTTCATAATCTTTAACTCCCTTTCACATTTTATCGAGAATCTTTCCCATCATTTGAGAGTACTTTTCTTTTATCTATCGCTCCTTGTTTCATTCTCCTGCCTTCTCCCCAACACCCATTTTCCAACATCTTCCGCACCTGCTGCACTGTGCACTAATCTCATATCCTGTTAACTATCTTGAACTCTCCTTCACATTACTTTCCTACACTTGAGATATTTTCATTTGTTTATCCCTTCTCGCGTCAATCTCGAATTTTCTCTCGAATCTCCATCCCCTGCCTTCGCATCTCCTTCTCATAATCTTCGTATTGTCTCAAGCAGCTGCGTCCCCGACTGTCGGCTCCACTTGCCTCCGGGAACAAGTGTTAATGAAAACTGGGGATCAGAAGAACGTCTCTGCTTGTCCGCTGGATACGCTTAATTTAATTTGTTCCACCCAGCTACTCTCTCCTCTCGATTACGACTAACAGGTTTTCACGCCGTTTCTCGCGCGCGCGGCAATTTTTGGGCTCCGTAAATGTCTGCTCTTACTCAAAGGCGAGCTGACGTATATGGATGGTAAAAATTCTACTGGACGGACATAATTTCGGAAAAACCGACACAGCGTCTAAATACAGGCCCTAAAAATTTCCTCTTGTGAATCATGTGTGCCAATGAAGTTAATAGGTAAAACGAGGAATATTTACAAGAGATATTATTCTGCCTTCCTGACATGTTTTCGTATCAATTTGATCTCTTGTTTTCTACGGCGCAGCTAATATTTGCAAAAAACTCGAAAAGAAAATTTAGGGTAGTTTAAGAAAAGAAATGCCATCAACTAGAAATTAATATCTGTGTGTCTGCACGTTATCAGTTAAGAAGAAAATACTTGATTCTTACTTCCGGACATATGAAATCAGTGACTCGTCTGGTAAGTAAACAACAATACACAAATTTTTAGGAAACTGAACGTCAGTTTCGTCATGATCCATTTATATAATATTGCGTACTATTTTTAAGTGTCCGGTTGCCCTGTTTAAGTTTTTAATGCTACATATGAAACCGAAAAAAAACTTGCATCCAACTAGAAAACGTATCTGCCGTAGTACTCAGGTATATAAAATAGACTTGCTACATAAATAAATAAATATAAATAAATTTATTGTCAAAAAACAGTACAAACTGCGTATGACCACGTGGAGGAAAAAAAACTAATTTACTCTCCGGNGTAATCGTCAGGGTTCTTATTAATAATATACAGACATTTCTTTATGTAATGAACATTGTTATGGAAGGAGAAATTAATTTAAAGAACTAACTCGTCATGTCGACACCTACTTCCACCTCCATCTGATATTATGATCAATCTTTCATTTCATAAACCACACCACAAGAAATAAAGAACTACATAAACTTTACTACTCGTCCGACTATCAGATCGCGACAGCATCGTTTAAGGCTCTCATAGCCGCCACGAGTCCTGGCGGCGTGCCAATGCTTCTCGATCGCCTACCGCCAACCCACCCACACGCGCACAACCTCCCCACACGGTGTGCGAGCAGGAATGTATATTTACATGATTCGTCTGCTTAAATTTAGCTGCTGCGCCAGCCCGTCGATCGTCGCGGTCTCAAGCAAGTCGTCTGCGTGTGTGTGGCAGCTTCCCCCACCCCACTCCACCCCACCCACGCAACCCCTCAAAGGGAGCGTGGCCTCAAAGCAGTCCGTATATGTCTCCGTCGCAGCGCCATCCCACATTGAAAGTGCCAAAAGGCATAAGTCCCCATCCTTTCCTCTCTCGCCTTGCCACACACGAATCACGGAACTTTCGAGATTTCTGAAGGAGTCTAAAGAAGAAAAAGAAGAGAACCCTTTGAGGTTGTAATGTTGGGGAGGTTGTAATGTTGGTTTCTTTAAATGGAATCTTATCAGAAAAGAGGTGCAAAGGGCCAAATTTGTGAATATAAAATTACTATAAAAAAAACTATCTATACTATACATTTTTATATCTTTCTTCTTCAAATTATAATAAATGGAAAAAATGGTACCTCTTAGTCACACAAAATGAATTACGATGTCTATAAAATGAACATGATTTATGAAAATCTCATTTTTATACTGACATGTGCCTCTTATTCGTTACATAGATGCCTCTAATGTTCTTTATTGACTTCCTCAGGTAAATAAGGAATCACAGCCTGAAGATCTTTCTTCCTTTAGGTTGTAATTTACTTAACTGATGAAATAACTTGGAACATTCTAGACTGTATGTCTTTCACACGCTGCCCTTTCTTTAGTACTCGAATTTTACGACTAGTCTCAAGTTTATTACACGATTCCTTCACTTCTACACTTCCCCCGATCACAGTGTTATAAGTTGCTTCATTCCTTTCACTTCAAATCCATTGAATGCAAAACAAATGAATGGCACATTGCACTTCTCTAATAAAATTGGCCAAAGGACTTGGCATTCTTATGATTTTTAAACACTGAACTCAGAATAATCTACAGTTCGATAATAATTTGTACATGTATATTTTTTGCCTTAATTTAAATACATATTGACATTACATAAGAACTATAACTCGCAGCTAACTTTTCATCTTATCTAGGAA
>NNCF01126808.1:506649-541188 GCA_002313205.1 Laupala kohalensis
CTGCGCTTGAAACTATGACGTCAATTCTTATCATTGTGTTCTTTAGATCACACCAAGGGAATACATGATTAAGTAAACCCTCAGCGTAGAGTTCACAGAATAAAGAAACAAGGATCCCTTTGTTCATAAATATTCATGTTGAGCAATGTTTTGTACTTGTCACGTTTCGTACTCGTTTCTGTAAGAACGAAAATATCCATTATGAATAATTCATTCCGCCCGACTCCCAGTTTCGCCTCCTACGTAACAATATTTCTTTACTCTCCTTCCCGTAAAATAAAAATTTGAATAGAATATAGCATTGTTTCCGAAAATCTTTCACTAGATCAATCAAGTAGTTGGTTGTATTACAATAGAAATAGAAAAGATTTATGAGAAAACAATGATCTATTTAAAGTACATCTAGCTACAGAATCGATCTTACACATCGGTAAATGTGAATAGTTATTATATAATAAAGACTAAAAGGAAATAACAACTAGAATAGCTTTGTATAATCTATCCCAGAAGAGGTTCCGAAGGTGTCCAAAGGGTTCGCGGATGGTAGCGCTCCACAATTTCTTGGCCTCAGCACTAGGAGGTGGAGATGTGACCAGCTTCTCGCTCCGACCTGTTTGACCCCCGGATAGACCAGGTGATCATTGTGCAGGAGGCTGAGTAGAGCTGGGAATCAGTCTGGATGTTGAGGTTCCTCACATTCCAATGGGGATCAAATCCCGGCAATCTTGCCAGCATCTCAGAACCCTACCCACAGAGCCACGCTGACTCCACAGTTATTCATCAGATTTCGCATGTGTTATTTTTTCGTGTCATATGCTATACATCACATAATATATGTTATATTTTTCATTTATCATATTTCACTGGGAGTTTATTTTACACAAACAATACGAACAGACCGCAACAACCCGATGAACATTGCGACGGACCGGGAGTCGAACCCGGGACCTCCTGCTGTGAGCGCAGGTGTGCTATCCACTACACCACCCGCCTTGACTCCCAAGTCCGTATGCAACCTCCACCCGATCCGATCCGGTGAACCTGGGTCACATCCCCCTTCAGGGGATAAGTGACCACAGACGGTTCCAATGCTTTTCACCTGGTTGTTCACGTTGCAAACACTCCTGCATGAGTAGGTACTCGGAAGTTGTAAGTTAATAAAATACGAACAGACTTCACATATATTTAGAATTACGTAGATTATGCTTGCATTCTTGATCTTCTTAGTGAAATGAAACAGCAATATCATGAATTATGTCACAATATTAGAATGGGAGTATTAAATTTATCAATAACTTGTTGACACTAGTGCATTATGAATGGATTATAGAACTGAATGCTACTAAAATTGTAATTCTGAAGACAGAAGATGGTCTTAAGTCAGATAATTTTGAAGATGTGAAAACATTAGTTTTATTTTGCATTTTTATTTTCAAATTTTAAGAAGTTAGAACAACTCATTTCTTTAACCCAGTTATCTCTCGATTTCGATAGAAATTGTATATATATTCTTCAACTCATTCGAGTATGATTTTTAGGATAAGGATATGGTGACATAATAGAGGTAAATACACAAAAAGTACGACTTAAAGGTACTTTTTTTAGTAAAAAATATATTCATTCATTTTCCGATAGAAGTACACAAGGTCGCCCCACTTTAGCAATATACTGTATCCTTTAAAACTCTAAAAAATACAGGAAACGATGAGCTTTCATTAACCGAAGTGCCAGAATGCAAGACGGGATATATCCGTTCAGGTAATTTTTCAGAGGAATATAAAACGTTCCAATGTTTCATATGAAAAGAAATTTGAAATATATTTTTTATATTATGAGCTATTGTACCTGGAGATATGCTTTGCTGTTATTTGAATTTTCGCTTGGACGCAAAAATGGGAAAATTCTATGGAACGAATGCGTGTTCCACCAAAAACATCAATTCGTACTGTATATGAATTGTTCCGAAAAAAAATATCAATGGATATAATGTACGTAATTTTTACAATTACGCAACATAATGGACTAGCACAATGAAGGCATACTCAAATTTTGTTCTTTGAATAATACTAAAAAAATTGTCACTAAATTTAGTGATCACTAGTGATAAGAAACAAACACTCTACCATTACTATTAAAATACTACATTGTATACACTCAATACTGATCAGTTAAATTTTACACCTTTAAAAATATGCCAACATACAAACAGACACATCTTTCTCCTAGGCTGAAGTTTTAAACAAAAGGAAATAATTATAAACAAAATTTTTGCAACTAGGTGTAAGGTATTTTCGACCGAACGCAACGTCAGCACATTTTGAATGTCTAAAGAATACTGTACAAGGTTTTATTATTGTAGTGTGTTATTGAAGATTATCTACATGGGGCGATTGGAGGTAGGAGTTGGGTGGTACGGGCTATTGTTAGTAGGTGGGCCGCTTAGCTGGGTTTACCAACAAATTGGCCCACGTGGAGGGGTTAGTAGAAGTGGTTAGTAAATAGAAGTGGTTAGTTATTGATACTAGGAGGAGCTGGATAGAAGGAAGGTTGACTTTTCAGTAGTCACAGCTATACAGACTGCGACATTAATGTGAAAAACTAAAACATTTTTCTTCTCCCACCGGGAATTAAACACGGAGCAACTTGGTGGTGTACAAGTTTAGAGACAACGTATTTTACATTCTGACTCTTCAACAAGTTTCAGAACATGCAAAGCAACACATGCGGCGTAGTTGCCACGTTTCTCCATCATCCTGTTGGTGGCCAGAGCTCTTGCAATGGCGTGACAATCCATTCCGTGTGACGCCGTTGGAGTGTTCAACTACCAACAAACACCCAACAGAGTCCCCAGCAAAGGACGAGCCTTAGGGATATGGCGCTGCGGTTGCCCATCCCCCCCATGGGAAAAGTTGTCACGGAGCACCATTCCCTTAGGGCTAAGCGCGCGCGTGGACACCATGTTCATATTGTCTATTGAAGTTCGCGCAGATCAATGGAATTAACTAAGTGCGAATTGCCATCGTGTTTAGCAGCTCAAATGGGAAGAAAAAGTCAGAAACGGTATACCAGGTAAACTACCACACTTAACGTCCATCATATAATCTAATTAAATAAATAATGAAAGACTTAGGTCCTTTTATTTGATCACCTGACGACGACTTAAAACAAAGTCGAAACGTATATATATATATATATATATATTATTCGACCATTAAAGGCCGCAAGTCATTCATTATTTATTGAATCCCAGGTAAATATTTCCTATACGCATAAATAATTAAAATAATTGTTGAAAAGTAAAAAAATAGCAACTGGTAGTTTGACTCAACTGTACTTAAGTTGTTGTTTTTTTCAGTATATAAATTTAAAAGTCAAGTAAGCCACTGTTCAATGAAGTAGACAGAAAAATTTGTTCAAAATAATTCGTCAGATTGTATGTCTCAAAGTAATAAAAAAAACGAATGTTTAGCCATGAAGATTGATTTGAGGTTTTTTAAAAGTCATTTACCTTTGACCAATTTTTTAATTCAAAATTAATATTTGCATTTGACTTGGTAACCAAGCCAATTAGCTGAGCCAATGATTTATTTATTTACTTATGGCATGGGAAGTTTTGTAAAAAAAAAGAAAGTAAAATGATATTAAAACTTATGCATCCAGAGGCGGGAAATTGTATATTAAGAGAAAATTGATTTTTGTAACCGAAGTATATCAAAACATGCCTCTCTTTTTCCTTTTTTGGTTCCAAAATATCGTTTACAGAATTATTTTTTGAACAATAGTCACTTTCTTGCCTGTCGACATGTTTGGGATCATAAAATGAGAGGAAAATAAAAAAGTTTAGCGTATCTCTTGTCATTAGTTTTTTGTGCCTTGTGGTTATTTGCCGCGCCATTGTTAAAGCACATTTATCAATAACTGAAAGAAATATAAAAGATTCATTTTGAACTACTTTTAAACTTATATTTACTTATTGAAACAATTGACCATTTCATCTTTTGTAATTTAAATATTAAGGACCCTTCATGTGTGGGTTCTCGTGTTATTTTCGAAAATTTCTCAAAATTGGATCCAGAGATTAACCAAAATTTAGATTTGCATCTACTAAAAACACCTACGTGTTTTATGACTAGAATCTGGATTAAATAGTGTAAAAACTTTTTAATGAAATAAAATTTTAAATGAAACGAGTTTCATTCACATGAAAATATAGGAATATTTTAGTTTCATAACGTTTAATTTGCCAGATATGGACAGAGAAAGAAAGGAAGCAAGCAAAATAATGAACTGTTACGAGGACTTCCTCCCCTATGAAGTACACGGAAGTGCTCTCATTACATTAATATTCCTACAGATCTTTGCACATAACGTAAATGCTCTTGGATTCCTTCGGTATTTCCTTTCAATATACTTATCACAAAAAATCATAAGGGATACGTAACTTTTCATTACAACACTAATGCAAATATCAAACTTCTGTTACGCAAAAGTCTACAGTCCGATGTTTTTGCGGCCATGAACCAAATTGTGAAGTTTAGTTCCATGATTCATGGAGACCGTATCATCCTTCCTCAAATTTCTCAACTCCAAGTCATAATTCATCTTTCGTATTCTTAGAAGTCAAAAGATTTTTCTGAACTTTGATATTAGGCAGAAGTTGGAGAAGTAGAAATTCATAAATAAAATATATTTAACAAAAATGTTTCCTTCAAGGAAACCTCGAATAGATTAATCGATGGACAAATTCATAGAAATTAGAATCGTTGCAAGTCAGGAACACAGTGAAATATATTGATACAATTATGCTCACCACAAATGATTCGGTTCAAATGAACATACTAATATTTATTATTCTCGTTTTTGAAGTTGAACACAAAACAACGAATATAACAATTTAAGATACAGATTTGCTATAAAAAATTGTCATTCCAAAGTCTTTCGCCCCGTCGCCAAATTTCCTAAGATTTGAGAAAAAGGTTTACGAACAATCTAACACGTAGGCGGAAAAAATAATTACTTTTAAATTTTTTTTAACACCATTAGAGAGCTTCAACTTTCAAGAGTATTCTGAAGACATTTTCGCCACATTTACCGTAAAAACAGAAAATATGAAGAAAAAACCCACGTGCATTCGATATACAACATATGAATAGGCACCTTTAAAATATCAAATAAACATGCGAATCTTAAAACAATGTACTGAGTTATTCTGTTAAACACTGTGTAATTACATTTTGTTCATAAAATTTTAATTTAAGACTACACATCAAGAAAAAATAACATTTGAATGAAATGTTTTTAGAATATCTTGTCTACTCTTTCTGGTAACTTTAAACATTTGAAATAGTTCAGACATACTTTTTGGAATGTGTAAAAGATATATTTTATTCCGCAAGGTCATATTGACATTGTAGACAACAAACATACGAGAATTCTCCTACTCCGCAGTTTCCTTTTCAATTCCGAGGACATATGTTCGCTTCTAGTTTACAACACAAAATGCGTGTTTACAAAATTAAATGACGCAATGAAATCGTTAATGAGAAGCAGAATAGGGATAAATTTTTTAAAAAATACGATTAAATCACAAACGTAATTACATCCCATAAAAACACAAAATTTGGGAAACAAAATTCATTTGTAATATTAATGAAAACGTAACAGGCATAAACATGAAAAATGTTTTAATATATTTTAATTATGTTTTCTAGAGTGAAAAAATATTATTTGTTTAAACTGGACCTAGTTTTGCATATCATGTGTAGTGGATGTGAAAGATAACAAGGTTCCACTTTTTCTGAGTCAGTTTACCATTCTGATTATACAATATATCCACTCAGAGTCAATACTGGGGTATAGTGTGCACAGCCTACGCCGCATAAGGCACACGGGTTCAAAAATTGTATATATTTATGTCAAAATAAAACTCTTTTGAAATGGAAAATATTTTATTCGTATTAATTATTTATATTCTTTTTAAGTTCTTTCATCCATCACTCTTTTTCTAAAACATTTTCATAATTCTTGTTACAGAAAGTATTTTAATTTGTATCGTAAAGATGCCAATAAACCCCAACAACTGAACTCACGCACTAATTATAGGGGTAATTCATGTAATGATTGAGAGAAAATTTGCATTGTTCACCTTATACGCGCTGAGAAATATCACTCTCTGAATGAGATTTCGAATAAATACACACATCCCCTAATTTCCACCCCTCAATACATAATTTTAGTTCTTCTGATAGAATTTTACGTTCGCGATGTTTCACACAAGAAGAAAATTACTCTCTACAATTTCATGGGGTGATATTCCTTGGATTCGTTAAATGTTATTCGTAAAAATTACCAAAAAACGACATATATCCGGATAATCAAATAAAACGGTAATTGAATTTTTGCAAAAAACTTTTTTAAACAAGTTAATAGTCATTCATGAAAAAAATCATAAATTTCAGGAAAATAAGAAAAGACCTAACTCACAACACACTGCTATAAGAAACAATTTAAGGAATAAGAGGCCTATAGTAATTACTGTAAGCTAAGTACAGTAAATAAATAACAAAAGTTTAACCCACAGTCATTAAAAGCATAATATTTTTCTCCCATCGATCAGGATAATTGGCGAGCCGGATGATTGGAGGTCGGATAATCGGAGCGCTACTGTATTTTTATTTGTCATATATTTAAGTTACAATTTAAATATGTTTTGCGTACTGTACCGTAGTTTGTAATATTGCTGAAGATGTTTAACAAAAAATTTATTATTTAAAAAATCATTAAATATTTAGATTTACGTGGAATGGCGAAGAGCAAGCCTTTTGACTTGAATATTCAAGAATAAAATGTTAATGGATTCAGTGTTAAAAAAAAAATTGTGGTGCAAAACCATTGAACTTACTTTCTCATGTACGTTTCTCCGACTGCACCACTCAGCGACAAAAAACTTTTAATGAGAGGGTTATCTTTGGTACGATCCTTTGTACTTTGGTCGTCTTCATGTGCTCTGTTCGAATACTACCATATAGACCATATTGGCCTTCTCCCATTTGCAAATTCAGTCGTTTGTGCTTTGGAGTTAAGCTAGGAAACGAATTTTACATACCTCGAGTATGAGAAAATAATTTATTAGAACTAGCTTTGTTTCGAAAAACCCAATATACACGGTTAAAACGATCGTGCAGGTAACGGATTACCAAACACCTGGAGCGGACAGTCAACTCTTGCTTACAAGTGTCATTTGCGCCTGCGCAGTTCTGCAAAATTGAGATTGCTGCTTAAAAGATATATTATATTTAATCAGTATCCCGTGGGAACCCCACGAGGTGACAGCGCGTCTAGTCCCGCCAAGAATAGTTGAAGAGAATTAGTTCCCACTTATACTAACAGGGAGCGCTAATAACCGGAGTACTCTTAGACCGAAGGGCCGACTGAACGTGAACAGTTGAAAATCGTCGTCAGCTGTCGTTTGCGAGGAACCGGAGGAGGAGTAGAAATACGTATTGTATGTTTATTAAATTCATTTTTTTTGTCATTTTTCCATACTGAAACAACAAATAATTATTCGTATTATTGAATAGTGTGAACTGACTTTGCATTTCAGTGCATTATTGATCAAACAAATAAAAAGTCATCTTGACAATGAAACAGTGTTTTTATATAACATCCAATCAAACATTTTTCCTCAAACAATAAGTTGTGTTTTTTATTGACACTTCCTTAACCTTGTTGGTGAATTGTTAGCAGAGGTTTGCTGTGAGCTGGGGAGGTGAACGTGTTTGAAGCTCGTACGTTTTGTATAAACGAACTTTTTTCTCGGTCTCAAAAGTTGCTAGATGAACCAATTACAGTCTCTTATACCAAATTTGAAAGTAACATAAATATTCAGAACATTATTTTAAAACATTTAGCGACTTCTTAGTCCTGTAAATACCGTAAACGTTTTAGGAAATTGTCATTTCTTTTTTAAACTGAAATAGATGCATTTTCGTATCTGTAGTGCATTTGCAGACCTATGTATTTTAATGTAAAGTAAATTTGTAAGTGCAGCAGAGTGAAATTATTTTACCGCATCTATACCAAACTTTCAAGTGAGACACCGCTAGTGAGGATGTAATGCATATTAATTGCACATGAAGTACAAAATATTTAAGCAAAATTGTTGACGGCTCTTTGAGAAATATTCAAAAGAGTAGTTTGACCTATATGTGTCGTACTCTTTGTATTAAAGTAAAAAGCAACAACATAGTACTAGGAAATTCTACCGTCAATACGAAATGTGAATTTAAATTATTCATCCATGTACTGAGAATTGCTGCGCACAGAAGGACGTTATGGCAAAATTATTTTTTCAGAATCAGGGACCACCATAACGGATATATCCGTCATACTCTCGCCTTTGATTTCTTTTCGCGATGATGGTCCTCACTAATATATAAATGCGTAACAGAAAATTTTGTCTGTCGCTTCGCTACCTGAACCGATCGTAATGAAATTTGGGAAGGAGATAGTTTAGATGTTTAGGATGAACATAGGCTGTTTTTAAGAAGATGATAATAATGTATTTTCATAAGAAAGATAGAAATGGGTTTTGATTATAAAATGTCAATAAAATCGGGAAAAGAGAGAGTTATTATGCTGTCTATACGAATAGAGATAGGTAATAGCTAATAATGGGAATATTGTTTTCGCAAATAGTGCTACAAAATGTCCATGACAGCATACCTATCTACAAATAATAAACTCAATTATCGGTAAAACGTGTCTAGAATATAAGTTTTAAAATTTTTCAAATAAGGAGAGTAATTTAAGCGGAAAAAAAGTCAATCATCATCAAATTTAATGAATTATTTATTTTGTATATTTAACAAAGATTTAAAAAATTAAATCGTTAAGTTTCGACGAAAAGTTTAAATTTTACAAAAATTTTAAAGAAATGGTGCAACCGCGTCATGCCTAGGAAGCGAAAATCCGACTGGCGTGGCTACCTCGAGATGATGTAGTGTATACAGGAAAGTTTTGAATTAAGTTCGTATTATTATGAATTACGATGCTGTATATTTATTTTAAAAAAACAAGTAAATAAAAGTATTATGATCTTATACATTTAAATTATAATTTTTCGTGAGCAAAAGAAGTTTAGTCTAAGAAAAATCCCAGGAATTACCGGGTAAATCAGCTAGTACGAGAAAGTAAATTTTTTTTTATGGATGTCCCCATAGTAACCGCAATCTCGCTGTCCATCGCACAACGCTTGTCTCTTGTTCTGAGACGAGGCGGCTTGGGGTAATGACGTAGCCTAGCGCCTAGCGTTCTACCAATTATGTATCTCTGGCGTGGAAGTGCTTTGGAAGCGCTCGCCAGCACCAGAGCGTCTGCCTGTTTTGCTCTGCCACCCACCCCACTGTCGCCTTTGAGGCTCTGAGGTCAGCCGCTCGACTGAATGGTTAAGCCAACAATCCCCTTATTACGAGACCAACACTCAAGATGCAGCTAATTGAACAGCTAAACCCTATCTCCTGAGATTGCTGCACGACTACCTCAGACGTGGTTTCAGCTATATGGGTGGAGTTTTGCACCGCGTAGTAGGCTCATGTTCGTGGTTCGTCATTAGAGGATGACACATGCACTCGATATAATATGGCAGGATATTGTTGGATACTAGTGAGGCGATACTAGTATTCATTTTGGAGAATAAATGACAGATGTGGTGTTGTCTACAATATTTCTTCAAAAGGAAGTACTTTCGCCGGCTTAGCTGTCATCGCCAGTGTAAAATAAAATGAAATACAAAATATATAAACAATGTGTTAAGGATGTAAAATGTATAAATTAATTAACATTATGAAAATTATTTAATTTGAAAATAATTAAAATATAATAAACTTTTTAAAAAGGAATTGGAAACAGAGCATCAGAATGAAAGAATATGAAAGTTAAAGAAGATTTTAAGAATAATAATTTCACTTCTATTCATTGATTCATTCTTCTTTCATTTTGTTGCTCTGTACTCAATGCATTTCTTAAAAGTTTATTATCTTCTCAATTATTTTTAAATCAAATAATTTTTATAATCTTAACAAATAATTCTTGTACCTTGCATTCTTAACATATTGTTTATATTTTTTGTATTTTATTTTATTGTACTAGTAGACAAAACCACATCTATCCTTTAATCTAAAACATAACAGGATAGTTTGATATTAGAATGAGTATACGACATATTTAATTGGGGCGACCCGTGGCGTAGTGCCTAACGCACTCACCTTCCACCTCTGAGGACGCGGGTCCGAACCAAGTAGAATTCGAAGTGGTGAACGAAGCGGTGTTTTCTAGGGGTTCTCCCGTTTCCCCTGTCTATCATTCCACCACTACATTCACTCATCATCATTCACCTTCATTTCATTCGTGAATAACCCGACGTGGGGAGGTGCGGCAGGAAGGGCATCCGGCACCCCAGCTGCCAAATCAAAGTGAGAGGCATCATACTGTCGCGTTGGTACATAGCGATATAACAATAATATACAATGTCGCGTTGGTCGTTCCTATGTATATATTGATTCATTCTTCTTTCATTTTGTTGCTCTGTACTCAATGCATTTCTTAAAAGTTTATTATCTTCTCAATTATTTTTAAATCAAATAATTTTTATAATCTTAACAAATAATTCTTGTACCTTGCATTCTTAACATATTGTTTATATTTTTTGTATTTTATTTTATTGTACTAGTAGACAAAACCACATCTATCCTTTAATCTAAAACATAACAGGATAGTTTGATATTAGAATGAGTATACGACATATTTAATTGGGGCGACCCGTGGCGTAGTGCCTAACGCACTCACCTTCCACCTCTGAGGACGCGGGTCCGAACCAAGTAGAATTCGAAGTGGTGAACGAAGCGGTGTTTTCTAGGGGTTCTCCCGTTTCCCCTGTCTATCATTCCACCACTACATTCACTCATCATCATTCACCTTCATTTCATTCGTGAATAACCCGACGTGGGGAGGTGCGGCAGGAAGGGCATCCGGCACCCCAGCTGCCAAATCAAAGTGAGAGGCATCATACTGTCGCGTTGGTACATAGCGATATAACAATAATATACAATGTCGCGTTGGTCGTTCCTATGTATATATTTAGCGTTGTCTTTGTCCCAACGTCGGTAGAGGATAGACCCCAGAGGAAATAATTAGAATTTTTTTTGTGGGGCTTTAGGGCTCGTCAACATCGAGGTCATTAGAGCCCATATATATAATAAGAATACTCGCTTGGCAATAGTTAGAGTAATTCTCTATTCAGGTTTTGGCGTTTGGTTAATAAAACATTGACACAAATAAACTATAACAAAGGTTTAATAATTGAATTTGCACATAAGCTCGAAGAGAGCTTATAATTAAAAAGTTATAACAATGCTCCCATAAGCAAGTGATTACATAGTTATGTTAAATGCCCTTATCGGAGCGACAGATCAATATACTGCATTAACATGTTCTAAAGACTCGTAAGGACGTCAGGGTCCATTTAGAATGTTCCATATGATTCCAATTATCGTCAATACAGACCGTCATCAGAACTGTTGTCGGTTGCGCCCCGTGAAGCCGCGCAGGACGCTTCTTGCGTCCTGTCGCCGACACACCCAGTCTCGGGCACGTCACATCGTCTCCAGCGAGTTCCCCATAGAAGAGATGATGATCAAGAAGAAGAAGAGAAGGAGCTCGGATGGGCGGTCACCAGTTTAAGTAACCATGAGGGGTGTGCGGGGGGATTGGTTTGTAACTTCCCGAAAGCGCAACGAACCCTAGAAACTGCCCTGATAGGGGTGGGGGATTCCATGTGGATATTTGCATGTATTGAGGAGCTCTTCATGGTAGGAGAAGTCATTGGGAAGGGAGTCGTTGCACACGGCTCTACGATAATTTGTGGAGATGGTAAGGCGTTGTCTTATGCATTTAAATGCAATTAGGAAGAAAGAGGGAGGAATGTCACATGGAGGGGGGTTACAGAGTGCAGTGGAGTGGCGAGTCATACGATCGTGTGTCATCTCGGGCTTGGCCGCAGAGAAAAATAGGTTCTCTGGGAACCTCACCACAGAGACGGGACAAACAGGAAAAGGTTCTTATCTCTCGCGGCTGACGCCATGGAGATCCGTCTGACGAGTCACGATTAAAATGACACTAACTATTTAAACTATCGATTTAAAGATCCGCCATGGAAATATATTATAAAATTCTTGCGTAATGTCAGCTTTGAGTAATATTATAAACCTTTGCGTAATGTCAGCCCTGTGACAATACCACCCCCATCTCCGACCCCTAAGGATTAGGGAAAAGGAGTTAAGGGAAGGAAAATACGACGTATTTAATTAAATGTTCAAAAATATACTTCATACTTTTCAACCGCTTTTCCTACAAGTAAATTTAATTTGAAAAATCAAATACTTGTATAAAGAGTGAAACAAATTAATAATGTGATACCGTATTAGCCTTCATATAATGTAAGAACATATTTTTCCGTACGGAATTGAGAGTAACAATTCGCTGAGAGTTGTTACAGTTACTTTGAATAGTTTATTCGATGTTAAGACATCAAACAATAAAGTATTAGTATGATCCACTTAATTAATTACGAAAAACGTATATCCGTTTAATTTCTCCAAGTTATTGGTAGTTACGATCAGAATTAAAAAATTAAGACGATTAACGTTCTTCCAGATTCTCTGTCCTCATTTTGACACATTTCATTAGATCATTGCGAAGACAATCTTCAATGTTTCTGAATCACGATCCAGAGTTTTGTACAATTATTAAGGTATGGACAACAAATTAAATTTCATTATTTTCTTTTCGATTATCATGTGACGAAAAAGTTATATTCATTTGATTGATATCAGTGTTACATGTTTCTACCACCGTTTCATGTTAGAAAGTGCAGAAGTCACACTTCGTTGAGTGCATTAAGACGAATCCTAAATGAAAATCGTCAATCGTATTTGTAACTCTATCTTCACGTGTGTGAAAATCCAGATCTTTGCCACCTAATCGCGGAACTAGATAAAAGAGGAATTCTGAAGACAAAGACATATGTAATACAAAGACAAAAAAAAAGGAATCAAAGTTTTTATGTTGAAGTAAATAATGGATGTCAGAACCTGAAGAATTGAGAGATTTTGTTCTTCGACGAGGTTGCTTTTTCAGGATTTTTGAAGTGGAGACCAAAAGGAGTCACAGGAAGTTGACGTAGCCACAAACTCACGACATTGATGTGGATCATTGCCCCACTCGAACCCATTCTTTGCGATAACATTCCTCGTACGTGGACAGACATCTCGCACACGCTCTCCACCAAAAGTTTTCCTTGTCGTCTCATGGCACATGAATATAATACGCTTTCTCGTCTCGTATAATCCCGCTGATGAATATTGCAAGCTCATTAGCCTTCTGGGAGACGAACAGACGAACGTCGGTGGTTGGCTGTCCGGATGGCGCCGCGCGAGAGACTCCAGGGATCGTGACTGGAAGCTGACTTGCGTAGAAGCGACCGCTCCCTCTCCCTTCTGAACGCAGGGCACTATTCCACCTGGGAACTGCTGACTGGACATTGACCCTGTATGCCAACTGTGGCACAGGAGACAGGCTGTCAGCCTTGGAGCGGGCAGAGGAGTGAGCTAGAGTTATCTCTCCTAGGCCTGTGCGGAGTGAATCCTCGCCCCAGTATAATACGATATTCACAACGCATTAACCATTTAGATAATCCCCTTGCACCCGTCGACCTATACTTGAATTAAGATATAATATTTTTTATCTTTAAAAACATATCATTTGACAACTTCGGTCAGGTGAAAATGGCGACAAGCCGGGAACCGATCCCGAGAGTCTAGCTTCGATCGCAGTGGTACTCCACCCGTTCGCCTTCCACAACTGTACACCATTTCCACCCAGACCTAAACCCCGGAAGACCGGAAGTTATCACATCTTCACTGCGTAAAGGTACACGGAAGAAATATATGCATTATATCATTTCATTCGAAAACTATTTGAAAACAGTATTCATATGTCTCCTTGGTAGAACAAGTCGTGAAGTATACATCAAAAAGTTGAGAACATAAAATATGATTCTATATTGGTTTTAAAGTTTTAGTTTAAATAAAAGTGTTAATAATAACACAAAAATATATCACCTCAATTCGGTATTGTCATTAAAACATAGTTCATCAACTTCAGACTTCAATGAAAACGACGATTTTGAAGTTGATAAAGAGTGTTTTTTATTGTGTTGAAAAACAATTGGAGTTTATATATATATATATTGTATATTACAAATTTCTTTTGACGATGCATTTTCTATAATCACTAGTGAAAAATAGCCTCTAAGTTAAAAATGCATCTCATATTACAAAAAAATAAATACAGTTTTCATGATTAATTATGTTACGTAGAATGAAAATGGGAGATGGGACCGGGATTCGTACCCGGGACCTTAAGCTCAGCGCGCTCATGCGCTTACCAACTGCGACATCCCGTTCGCCTCCTGGGCCCGTCTTCCATCCTCATTCAATTGCGAGACCTCATTCAACACCGCAATCTAAGTTTGTGAAACAGTTTTCGTGAATAGAGCAGATGACTTGAATCAAAGTTGGTTTCTACCATATATTTGAATTTTCCATTCACGTCAATAATACTACTTCGTGAAGCTGAATGAGAAAATTTTAATTTTTCTAGAAATTTTTCATAATTTATACAACACTAAGAACTCCATTCAGTTTTCTTTTTGGTTCATTCGACCTATATACTAAAAACTTGAATTTTCAACGTAATAATGAAATGCTTATACCGTATATAGTTCAAGTTTTTGGGGTGAAATAAAGCTGTTTCCGAGATTTTCTTTTAATACGAGGAAATTAAAGGTATCCTAATACAAATAAAAGAAAAATCCTGTAAACAGGTTAAGTCCATGGATGTGCTTTTCTGTCTCGAGTGCAGGAGATACTAAGACTCCTTTTGGCTGCAAGGAACAAGAACGGAGAAGGGCCAGATACTTCACTGGAGTAAAAACAGACACCGCCAACCGCCATAAGAGGAAACCCGACAAAAGCTGCGTAAAGCCCCCAAGCTACCCGAGAGAACGTTACGAAATAGTTCTCGAAGAACCTCTCATGCTTTGCGTGAAAAAAAAATATAAAGAAAATTTCTTCAAGGAAGATGCTTGTGGTAAACACACACGTTTACCCATCAAACCGAGAGGAAACTAAATAATAACAAATAAAAATTTACGAAAATAAAATTATTGTACTTGGATGTAATACAATAAGTCACAATGTATGACTTGGAAATTTCTTCCTAATTATTAAAAAATTGCAAACAGTATTATTAACAAAAAAAATAGTAAACATACAGAATATTACTTGGATCAGGAACATAAGTTAACGAAAAGAATTGTTTTTAAATATATATTATTATTCTAACTGATCTTGTATAATTTTACAAAATCACCATAATGATAGAAAAATATGACAAAGCTCTGGGTAAAACACATCTTGCACTAAAAAAATACTATCATTCTTCATAATCTCAACAAATGATTTTATGTGATTTTTGTTGAAATGTATATTTGTGTCATGAAATAATTTAATTCATCACTGTATGAGCAACAACAATTACGTATCAACAACGAAAACTTAAATGCGAGTTCTCAATTATTTATGAATTTGCAATTGCGTCAATGTTTCTCCAAAATTACAATATGTCTCTCTTCGTATTCCGATAACTTTTGAGTTGCCAGGTTTTAGATAATAATAATAATTATTATTATTATTATTTATTTCTCTGCAAGTGAGCAATTCTCAGTGGCAGAGAAAAGAGGCATAATAAATACATACATAATATGAAGTTAAATAACAAATCAAGCACCCACATATCCTATAAAACACATACGCATGGTAGAAAGTGGGGTAGAAAATTAGTATTCAAGTTAACCACGAGAAGGACATAACATTTAAAAAATTAATTACTTACCTGAAGTCTTTACGTGTGTACATGTACATACACGTACACGTACAGAAACAGATACGGACACACATATACAAACGAAACGTCTGGAAAGAAATGGTGTTAATTGTAGAAAGCGTAGGGTGGTGTATTGGTTAACACCCCTGCGATCAAAGCAGGGGTTCCGTGTTTGATTCCCAGCTTGTCACATTTTACATTTGACCGAAAGTTATCACATGTATTCTTCACGTGTAGAGTACATAGACAATGTTTCATATTGAAAAGGAAACGACAATATAATGGGAAAATTTAGTAAACTGTCCATTAAACAAATGATATTAATGGAAAGTGGAGAGATATAGACGAGAAATTTTCAGAAAAAGTTACGGACACCTACGTTGTTAAGTATAACTTTCTTCAACCGCACGCAAGAGAAGTAAATATTGCAAAAAGCACTCGAAAGAAGTAATATTTCACAAGTGGCATCATGACAGGACTCCGTCCTCCGCATGTGTTATGAAACTTTGCAGGACTTCTCGAAAGAATCCGAACACAACACGTGGGAGGACGGAGAAGAAGTTCGACATCTGAAATAGAAGCAGACAGAGCGATGAAGGGTTTAGGAGAGCTTTGCCGAAAATAGGTCCTCCAGACACCAATCTAAAATATTAAATAACACTTAAGCTCACATCTCCTTCCAGAAGTTACATATTCATAAAAGGTACACCTAAAAATAAACAATAACTTTTCAATTCATGAGATGTGAAAATTCAAGGAGTAAATAATTTTTTCTAAAAAGTAAATTAACAAAGTGACGAAAAAAGGGAAAAAGGATGCAAGTTTTGAGTCATTTAAGTTCGAAATGTCATTTTTGTTTCGAATTTTTAGATTTTCTTCCTAAGGAAGAATCTTATCAAAGAGATACAAGCGTATTTGAATTTTTTCCATGTGATAAAAATGTATTTGAAAATGATCGTTAAAGGGAATTTGTGTTCCTGTAACGCGATGGAAGAAATATTGAGATTTATTTCTTCAAAATTGATGAGAAGAAAAATTGGTCTTCAAGCAAAAAAGAGAAAAATCGTAGATCGCATGTTGAGGGCAGAAGAATTGGGTAATTATTTACTTAAACATAGAAACCGATAAAAATAATGTCGGACAACCAAACCCGTACGCTTTCTGCAATTCACACCATTACTTAACAATTCTGGTCATTTTTTATGGATTTGGATTTTTTCATATCCACGTACTGTAAATCAAGAACATAAATTGTACGTATGAGATACGTTGAAGGTTGTGTAATGTCAACGGTGGAGTTCGGTTTGTTATGCTTCGGCGCAGTCGCAGTCTCAAACCCTGTTTACTTTTCCAAAACCATTTCGACGACATTGCCATCTTTCTCTGCTGTAAGAATAAGTGTTTTAATTCCGATATTTTGGTTTCTTTCTAGACGTTGACTGCAGTCGACAATGCGGTCAAACTATACTTAAACACTATGTGTGCATTTTAGCCAACACGTTAATGAATTTCATTTATTTTGTGAATGTTATGAAGTGTTTACCGGTTTAAATTCTTCTGGAACTATGGGAAAATTCTTTCATTCCAAATTACGTGGACAAGTAAACAGCTCTTAAAAGTGTGAATTCAAAGTGAATTACATAAATTTAGCGTTATTTTCTTGGCTTCTTTATACTATGAGGTTAAAGTGTTCGAATTATTATTTCTTATTTCAATAAATAATATATATCAATGACTTCGATATTAGTTTCGTTCATTTTGAGAACGGAACCACTCTGCATGTTTGCGATCAGCTGATATTTTGTGAGGTTAGTGTCAGGCAAATTTCGTGTCCTGTCACTAACCTCACAAGTAGATGTAATGGGATTAAAAGAGCTATATTTACGCGATGTCACCGACCGATGTGAGGAGCATGTCACAAAACAGTGTTGGCAACAAATTCAAAGAAAAAAATTCATCGAAATTTGCAGGAAACGTAATACAAATTACATAGTAAACAGCATGGCTACGTGATTGCTACATCGCATACATTTCAAACAGGTGTGGTGGCAACATTGTGAACCACTTGAATAATTCATGGGTGCCAACATAAGTCTAGCAAGTGATAAAAATCTCCATACTTCATATTTGTGTTTGTTAAGGTGACCTATGGCTTCTCATTTTTTCATGAATACTAGTATATATTCAATTTTATCATGGATACATCAACATTTTAGAACTTAAAAGCTTCCATAGTAATATTTAAATAAGGAAATACATTTTTATTTTATATATTCTACTACTATATGTAATGTTTCCATTACGTAATGAAAATAAATAAATAATTTAAGACATAACGACCTTGTAATGGGTGAATACCATTTATTTTGTGCTTTTAATAACACAACGGTTCGCCTAAAACTATACTTGAAACGTTGTTTAATAATAATATACATTCAATTCCATCATGCTGAAATCCACACTTTGCGCTCACAGAAAAATTAAATATTTTTAAATTTGAAATAAGGAAAATATAAAAACATTAAACTATTTTATGTATTCTACTACTATCAACGTCCATTGTACAATTTTTAAAAAAATTAAGACTTACTACCTTAATATGAACGAATGCCATTTTGTGCTTTTAATAACACAGTGTGTCGCTTAAACTTCAAGTCAAGACGTTGGGTTTTTTAAGCACAAAATAAATGGCATTCGTTCATAATAAGGTCGTAAGTCTTGAATTATCTTATGTATTGTAATAATATATAATATCTTGGTGACCGACGATATTTTTCGAAAAGGGATTCAATCAATGGTTTACCTACTTTCCATTAGTAAATATTTTGCTAATTTGGTTACTGCGCAGTTTACGTTGCCCATATAATATGTTTTGTGTGTGTGTCCGGGTTTAAAGAGTAATTCTGAAATTTTATGGAATTGACACTCCGTATTTACGCGGTAGAATACATACTGAGAGTAAATTGAAAATAATAACCATTTGTGTTAAATTGTGCTTTCCTCTTTTATCCACTCATTCGTAAACAAATGAAAATTATCTATTCATTGTAACCCGCAATATACCCTATTTATAATATTATTCATTATTATTAGACATACATATTTACTTATGACGTAAGTGCTGACTAGATGGTGGCTACCGTGAGAAAGTATTCGCCGTCCCTACGACACCGACCAATGGTGAACAATCTTCAGTTAAAAGAAGGTATTTTGATCCTGATTGGTAATCACTTATTCTTCAGGTCTTTACTTTCTAATTAATCATAGATATAAGGAAAGTATAATGAACGTCTGAAAAATAAATCGACATCTCTTCAGATATTTACGATAATGGTGTGTATGCGATAGATTTTTGTTTATTCTATAACACACAAAATAATCAACGTATCCGAAGCAAACTTGAATTTGGTTTGAGTACATTTGAAATAGGGGCCCATTTCTGCAGACTCATCGCACACTCTTTCTGTCGCTGTTTACTCGTGTCAGCAGAATGATACTTTCGCACGCTGCCGCACACAACCGGAAAAAGAATGTGAACTGGGGTCAACGTTGAAATAAAATACTCTACACGCGTGTTAATTTTCCATCGAGGATTGAAAGGAAAAGTTGGACTACAGCCGTATTCTTCGGATGTTTATTTTGTTGTTTTCAAAAAGTTAGTAGTAGAGTTTTGTTTTTAAATTCTTTACTGGATATTCTTTTTGAATTGAACAGATCTAGGAACACATTTTAACTTCGAAGAAACTTACAATCTTCTTATTTCTTTGCCAATTATTACTTTACATGAATTCGCTGGTTCGTATTTTCTTAGTAGAGCCAACTTTCATTCAATGTGATGTGTTGTTACTACGTTACATCAATAGTAGACGTATCAAATTCAAATGAATATTGTTTATTTCATAATGTTTCAGCCTTGGAAATATTAAGTGCGGTAATTTAATTACCTTTTTAATAATAATATAAAAGTTCGTCGAAATTTGTTCGTAATATGGGGATCAAAGTATCATATATGTACGTCCGAATTCGATTCTCCGCCAAAAAGTTATATTTTCATTTACTTTTGTTAACATGATCTGCCTCCTTATAGTTTCCTCGTGTGATTAACTTTTTTATTGTTACTATTAAAGAACCATTTTTTCAATTACAGAACAAATTTTAAGTCAGTGAATCGAAAAACGCCTGTTCAATCAGCTTGGTGTGCTGTTGGTGGTGAATACGAGTTTCCGGATTCTTAACTATTATATAACTTATTTGTTTGATTGTTACAAAAAAAAATCTAAATGATTGAAAGAATATTTGAGATGGAAACTCGTATGAACTGAAAGAAAAATTCTTGCAATTAAGCAGAAAACGTAAGAGTTTTATTCGCATTTTAGTTACTCAGCAGCTTTTTATTAATAGTAAAAACGTTAAAAAAGGGATAAATGTATAATAGACTTATCATATGATCGACAAAAATGAATAAAAAAACGCATTAGCTTTCCCGGGGATTCGAACCACAGAGCTTATGAGTAAGAAGCTCGTACGTCATCCCCTGGACCATGAAGAATTGACTAACAAAGGGAAAATATTTGGTTTATTAATGACGCTAGTATTATTCTTGTTAAAATTGTTTTACAAAGAAAAAGACCATATTATATCATATTTTCATCCCAAAATACGTCTAATCTGTGAATTTCATAAAAACCTTTAGAACCGTTCTCGAGAAAATTTTTGACAAACGCACTGGTACACAGATACAATTATTGCTCGCTTAATAGTATAAGATTCTTTCTTGGGAGTTTTCAGTTATTTCATGACACAAATATGAAACAATAATACACCAAGTGAAATTTGATGTGAATCAAAAAACGCCCTTAAAAATTTTGGCCATTCCATTTCTTCTTTTTTTATTAAATGTATCTTCAAAGTAAGTAACAAGTAAAACACTTCTCAACGTACAATCAGATCCGAACAACGTAGCTTTGGAATAACTCTAATACTTACACAAAAACTTCTTTCTGTTGAGTTTCTGAACAGATGCCAGAACGCCGCTTCAGTGATGAATGAAAGGAGAGGAAACGTGTTTACCATAAAGCAGATGTGAGAAGAACTAAGAGTCAGTTATTTGGTAATTCACTGCTTTGAATACGAAAGCTTTTCCCACATCACAGACGACTCCGCTAACCCACGTTTGCCAAGATAAATGAGCGAAGGGCAAGTAATTGCTTTCCAACTGTTCCCAGTTGAAGAGAGATATTGATTTTAACACTTCTTTTAAGAATGCTACGAAACGTGCTGACTTTCATGTCTAGAGTGTTATTTACTTTATGAATCTTTTTTCAATATGAACCCATCACGAAGAACAGAGGCAGTAATAATAGTCTTAGTTATCTCATAATTACACGAACGAAATTCGCTCTCAAGTCACTGGGATATTAAGTCAACCATTTTCTTGGCTTTAGATCACATAGCTTTCTTTAGTCTCCCATCAATTTTTTTATTTCTATGACTTGGGCTGTTATATACTCAAAGTTCTCTAGTAATATTTACAAAACGTGGCGTGATGCAGATGATGTTATCAAATTGTCAAACAAACTTCTGAAAATGTAGTTATATTTCAAAATATTTGTAACTAGTACGTTTTACGCGACTGAATTGTGAATTAAATCTTGAAGAAGGGAATGAACCGCTTGCAAAAATACTGATTCTGTTCATATTAAATTTTATTTCAAGTGAAAGTGCACAAATAGTCCTTAACATTTTATGCACAGTACTTTGATCAAGTCGTCGTACAGTTAACTATGTATGTTTCTATTTGTCTTCGCTAGAGACCCCTGATGTAGTTAATCACCTTTTGCGCGGATATCAAAAGCACACTATCCATTTAAGTTCGGGTGCTGTGTTCATGTGCATCATTGTAATACACAATCATCCTCTGAACCTTCGCAATATTTTAATTTTAAGAAAGTAAATAGTTTTGAAATTGTAGGTAAAGATTTTTACAAGCTATTTATTCATTTACTTTTTATTCAAGAGTTTGGCCTTGGTGTGCAGTTGCCACAAGGTAATTCAATGATGTGACAAGTGCAAGTCAACTTGAATAAGTATCACTACTATATAAAAACACAGAAAAATATGTCAAGCTATGTAGTGCACTGACTCCTGTAAAACAGAATAAGTACATTACTCGGTCCTCTATATACTCAGCATACGCTACAGTTTGATGACCGCGGGAGCTAGTAGTTTCTAGATTACCCGCAGACAGCGCAAACTGCAGCTTGAGCCCGGTAAGTAATGTCGGCGCCGTGCTACGTCAGCGAGCACCAATAGGAGGCGGGCGGTTGCAACGAGCGGTGAGAAAGCGGCCGATTATAAACTGCGCGGCGTACAGCTGCAGACAGACCACAACCGAGGTTCTTCAGTAACGGACCACCCATCGGAACCAGATCTCGTCACGACGGAACTTGGACTCGGCGCTACTACAGCAACTGTCTACTGGATTTATGGAACTGTGACCATCGGCAAAATACCTAAAACGTCAATCTAAAACAATCCTAAAACACGCTCTTTATTGTTTTATTCTGGGAGCTTGCACACTAAAAACTAATATTTATTATCAATGGGTGAAAAAACGGAAAAGTAGACATTAGTGAGTCGATTTACTTGTATTTTGCGCTTGCATGTAATTTGCCGCGATATTTAAGATATAAATGATTTCCATTGATTCTTTTGATTATAGTTTCAAGAAGCTGACTGTTCGAGCGTAAATTTAATTTTCACATATATTCTCAGAAAAAATCGTGACAGAAAATAGATTGCATGTACTGAAATAGATACAAAACGTTTAAATTGAAACAGAGATCTCGTAGACTTCAACAACATATTTATCGCTGCAGAATTTGTTGCTGCGTCATTTTCGTCATTGTTGACAAACGACATCCGGTTCACTGGAGCGATGTTCTGTTGTATCTCCATCTTGAGCGTCGGCTCACTGTATTCCACACCGGTGGACTGGACAGTCAACGTTGGTTGAATCCACCTGGCCGTGAGAGATAGTGGCAGCGTTCCAACGATTTAGGCGTCGGCAATTGCCAGGTCTACTAGCGGGACGAAATGACAACTGCACTCGCGGATAACGAATGTCTGACATGCCCTCAGATACTGCTACCATTAAAATTAAGAGTATAAATATTTTCTAACACGGAACTCGTGTAAGAAATTGTCAAGAAGACCATGGCAAATTGAATCTCCTAGAAATAGGTGGTAGTCATCAACATTCCCCGGTGAAATGTAAATAGAATTTTTTGTGGGGCTTTAGGGCTCATCAACGGCAAGGTCATTATAGTAAATAGGGAAACTGGAGGAGAAATGAAGTAATGGAGATACATGAAGAATTTATGTAATTGTACCTTAGTCGAAAATTCGTCTGTTCATCAACGTTATGTTACTCACACTGATTCTCCAGTAATGCTATTAACCAAATGCTATTTACCTAATGTCATTACCCCCAAGGGAGAGGAATGAGGTATTACAATAGGAGTAAGATAGCTGCGAAATATAAAGTAATACATAACAAGAATATTTTTTTTCTTCGGGCTTTAGGGCTCGCCAATATCAAGGTCATTAGAGCTCTTGCAGGTGGGGAAAAATTCAGTTTCGCACCATAGGGAAGAGCCGTAGTGACTATTCCCCGTGTGTGGGAATCGCCGAATACCTTCTAAAAAACCCTCTTGAATTCACTAAATATCCAAACACAAGATGATACGAAAGGACAGAATAAAGTTGCCCAATAAATAATATAAATAAATAAGTACATTCTGAAAAGTTTAATTTTCCTAACAAGAAGGAGCAAGGAAAGGAAAGAAGAAAGGGAAAAGGAAAGAAGAATGCAAATTTAAACTTTCCCGAGAACTTGGAGGAGCCCCGATGTACTTAGGATATTCAATAGTTTATTGACATCCATTTCATTTCCGAGAATTGTTGCTAAATCTGCAGCCAGACGAATTTGTCACAGTATTCTGGAATATTTTCTGCAATTAGATAGTCACACTAAGATGACGCACTGTCAAAGAAGAATTACTCTCCTCACCTACGGGTTTATTACCAAGTAGCAATAGATACCGATGAGTGGGAGGATAATGTCCCATGCGCAGGTTGGTCAACAAATACGTATTTGACCAATCTTGCGTTCCTTGGTTTTCTGCAGTGGTGTTGGTGACTTGGGTCCGAAGTTTATAACAAAAAGCTAATAAAAATTATCTTATTAATAATGAAAAGAAAAAAAAGTTTTTTATGGAGGTCGTACCAGGACCGCATTATGCAGTAGACTCGAGCATATTATACCCAGTTGTGTATAGGAGATTGTGCTCAGAAGACTATGATAAACAAGTAATATCACTTGTGCCTAGTTATCATCCATTTGAAATTGTAACTTTGGAAAATATGAAAATACAAAATGAAAATTTAAAACAAATCTTGACTTCACTTGCATCTTCAGGTTCTCTTTTAATTGTAGTATTTGTAAATGGGAAATGTAGCGTGCTATTGAAGCTTATCTAAATGGAGCGATAGGGAGTTGGGTGGTAGGGCTATTGTTAGTAGGAGGGCTGTTTGCTGGGTTTACCAACAAATTGGCCACGTGGAGGTGTTAGTAGCAGTAGTTAGTAATAGTGAGAGTTAGTGATTCGAGGAGAATTTAAAAGTAGAGAGAGAAAGAAGGGTTTGCTTCTCAAGTCTTACAGCTATGTGAACTGTGACTTTGAAAAAATTAATAAAAAGCTACAAATTTTTTCTGGTCCCGCCGGAAATTCAACCCAGATTGACTCAGTGGCAAGCTAGCCCAGAGTTACTACTGGAGCAGAATTTATTGATTTTATATACATTGATAACTAAGTGGATGTATGAATGTGCGGAAAAATCAATCTGAACATGGAAATACGTCTTACATTGTACTCGAATACTACATATTACTATTAAGTCTTTGTGTAGTGCTATCCGGTCAATATACAAAACAATGCATTATTTTCAAAGTGAATCCAACCTCTCGATATAGCTCGCCAATTACGTTTTCATGAAGTCAGCTATAAATATCTCCTTTCGTCTAGTATTCATCTCCCCAATCTACATTTCGCTTTTGACAAAAGCTGAAAATCAAAGCTAATGTTAATGATAAACGTATTTTTTTAAAATTGAATTGCATTAACTTTTATTACAAGACAGCCCTTTGAGAAAGCTTAACTTCAATTTTGGGGAAATATTGAGAAGCAATGTACTGTGGGGAGAGATATTTTGAAACTAATTTAATAGATTTCTGAACGCGTCTGTTCTCATTGTGACGATCAATTCATAGCAATATTTTTCACAATAAATTACAGATCATTATTAGATGAAGACGTTAATTATTACAAACGTTGCTTAGTTATTATATGCATATTGATCAGTATCCACTTTTCCTTAATGACCCAGATTTTGCTGAGCCCGAAAAACCCCTCTCCCCCCTCCCAAAAAAAGCAGTTTCCACTTTCAGTGGGAGGTTTTTGGTCGAATGTTCATCAAAATTCGACTTTTATATTATAAAACGATACAGTAAATAATAAGTTTTAATAACCTTTACAACTTTGCTTTCACCACTGCCGGAGACTCCAAATTATTTGTGATACTATCTAGATCCATCAATTTGAATTTCTTCAATATTTAGAAAAAATAAACAAATTATTTTTGTCATAAGCAGTTCCGCTCTATTTTCGAAACGAGAGAACTTACGTCAGCTTTACTGAAAACATCAGTTTTTGACACGTATTAGTAACAACTGTATAGACGAGAATGTTACCCGCAAAAGAGAAGACAATACTTCTTTTATTAAAATACAAATTGCTTTTGGTAAGAATAACAGATTTTAAGTGTTTAGAAAAAATATTTTCTGACAGATATCACCTAAAATGAAGTCTTGGAAAAATTCACTTGAATTTTACAATATTACAAGAATCGTCTATGTACTTTTAGAGTCCACGAAAATATCAATTTAGAAGATATAGCAAAAATACAAACTCCTATAGATAAATATATTTTAATTTGAGTAATAAAATATTTTAGTATAACTTCTGAAATCTTCATCTGCTCCTAGGCTTGTTACGTTACAATGAGTACAGAAAATTTTATTTATACATGTGAGTATTAAATAAAACGGAAATCTTGAAAATAAAGCGACATTCCTGTCTTCTGTAAATTAAAAAGTCCTAAAGTTATTGAAAAATGGAAAATGGAAACATAAAAATTCACACAAAAATTATTCGGATCCTCTACGTCGCTGAGGAATGTTCGATGCCGTGCAATTTTTGAGTGACTTTAAAGTGCTTTTTTTTTTCATTTTTTATTAACTTTAAAATTTTTAAAGTACTCTTTAAGTATTTAAGTAGTAAAGCATTATATCTAGAGGTGGTGTCTATTGAAATAATAATACTCGAATTTAGTGTTATTTTAATACCTCCGCTCGATAATAATGTGTACACCCGAAATATATTTTTGTGTTCAATTAAATACAATTTTTTTGGTGCTTTATTAATATTATAACATGTACCGGAATATTTATATTCTTATCTTTGGAGTGTGCTGAAATGTTAAATCCGCCTCTACCTTAGGGCCCTTGACCGGAATCGATCGGATGGTCCCTTGCTTGCTTCCGTAGAGTAAAGTAGTATCCACGGGGTCATACATAGTTTGTACTACTTTTTTTACGATAAATTTGTTTATTTTATTAAATATAGGAAAGGATAAAATTACTAAAATTATATATGTTAATAAAACGAGTAAATTTTTTCTGGATAATATTATTTAATAACGTTAAATTGTTAGACACTCCTCAGGCTTTCATCTCAGGCAATAATCTGTTGAAACCGTAATCGTATCATGTTGAATCTTCCAGAGGTATGCCTCTATATTCATCTCTATGCGGTGGTTACGCCGAAGCCTCAACTGCGGGAATTTCCCTCTGAAAATTATTGTCTTCTCTCTCTCTCCCTCCAGTCTTCATCTCAAGTGATTAAAATCCACCTCTACACGCTGCGTGCGCTCAGTGCCTCAGAAAGCATTTCTCCATTGTGCGTTATATCCTCTGTTCCAAGGAAGACCGTCGACGCTGCCGTGTACCATTCCCAGTTTCAGTGGTGGCAGCAGGCATGTCACCGGCGAGCTCAGGATACGTCTCACTGTCGTCGGTTGACGTCACCCACCATTTGTCAATTTCATCACGACCCTTACCGCTACCAACAACACAAATGTAAAAGATGTAGATATAGTTAAAATGGGCGTATTCAAAGGGGGAGGGGCAAGAAGGGGAACAAGTCTTCCTCAAAACTCAAAACAAAAAGACATTATACTATTCAAATTTTTCGGGTGTTTATATATCTAGTAACTAGTATACAAAATTATGTTCGAATCTAACGAACATTTATCCCTAATATCGAATTACGAAAAAAACAAATGTGATGTAAGCAATTCATGTGGGTCCAGAAATACCTTATGAACTTCACGAGCTCTAGAAACTTTGTTAAGGGTTTGTGTTACGTTTCCGTGCACTTATTGCAGAGATGAAAAGATATATTTACTTTGTTCGCCGATACATCAAGTACTTTTCCCCACCTCTGCTTAAAATCCTGGTAGTTATCTACTATAGTGATCATTTTTATAGTGACAAAAGTAGAGAAACGAGAGACAGAAGACTAAAAAAACAAATTAAAAATAAGAGATGAGAAAATGAAATTACGAGACAACAAGTACTCCTGCTGAGGCGATAAAAAGTATTAAGTAAAATCGAGGTTGTAAGGCGGGAAGTAGTAGAGACACACATGTTAAAAGAGACGGTGACAACTATTTCTAGAACTGGATAAGAGTAAGTGATTACAGTCGACAAAATACAGAGAATGTGAAAGAACAGATAACAAGAGAAGATACCTGGAAATGGGTATGAAGCAGTAGAAGAGGTTTTTGAAGAACTCTGCTAAGTCGCATTATGAAACCAATAGTACGAAAGTCGTTGAAAAAGCTTCAATTAACGCAACAGTGCATAAAAGCGTGGTAGTCATTAATGTAATTGCGACTAATATTGCTTAGAAATTATGAGTAATCAAAACCTTTAGTTCGGAAAAATAGGATTTCAAAACAACCGGAGGTAATAGCCATGTTTTCTCGTCATATACGTAACACGCAAAAGTCCCCTAGATTTTTCACTCATTTTCTGCGAGACCGGAAGGAAGGAGCAAATCACACAAATGAAGTATCGTAAGATAGAGGAAAAAGATTAAAGCATTAAAAAGTGTGGTTCCCATTACCCTGGTTCTTAGAAAATCAACTTTTAAAACTTGGACGGAGCACCCTTCCCTTTTGTTTTAAGCTTCAAAATATGACTTCCATAACTTTAAGATTTTAAAAATGTGTGTTTAGGGGTCGCTACAAAGTTTTCAAATTTCAAAAAATTTCAAAATTTTTAAGTTTGATGAGAACTTTCAAAATATATTTCTTAATTCTGAATTTCTCATGGAGACAAAAGAAAATGGGAGATCCAAAGTTTCCTAGGAATGGATCCGTAAAATATTTCTGACATTTTTATGGAAGTGTTATTTTGAGACAAAACAAAATGGGAAGGTGCTCTCCAAAATATTATTTCAACAATTTATTTTTATGGACCACCATAATCTCTGACGTCCTCCGCGTCGTCCCTATAGACGTCCCATCCGGCAACGCAGATGCAAGCGACGTCATTTCCGACGTCGAGCGCTGCATTCCTGTGCGAAAGCGGGAGACAGGAGGTGGGCAGCCGTTGCGGTGCATTACTCTCGGGAAATGCGAGAGAGAGAGCGAGGACGGAGAGGTGGCGAGGCGAGTGAACGCTATCCTCATCTGCACGGTGAGGGCGGACGCTGTTGCTGCTACTGGCGCCGTCACCACAAGCGTCGAGGACGCGGTTGACGCTGTGACACTCACTCACTCACTCGTCCTCCCAAAGACAGGATGGAATCTACGCGGAAAGGGAAAGGGTCCAGAGGCTTGCAATGCCCTGCGGCGCGGAGGACGGGTTTCATGGAATGTTGGAGAAAGCATGTGCGACGACTAACGACCATCGTACGGTCGGGTCCAATTTCTATACCAGGGAATCAATACACCAACTTCCATTAATAAGAAATATCTCCATTAAATAATGCATTTTCAAAAAATTTCTTCTAAATCTACGTATACAAAAAAAATAGTGTCTGTCTGTATGTATTTTGTACATAACTACAATTTATTATGAAATTTTGTATATACGACCTTCAAATCCAGAGGAAGATCATCGTCTACATGAGTTTTGAAAAACCACCCCACTTGGCCACCATCCCCATTTGGCGCGGGTTGTTCTCTGGTTTTCCTTCGGGTAGAGACGGATTTTTTATGCAGTCTCGCTAGTCTCTAGAGTCTCCAATTTAATAGTTACGATTTATAACAAAAACTCTTTCCGAATAACCTTTAGTTTGATAATAACGCGTACTTCTGAAAAAACTGTTTTGTGTTTTATTAAATAGAAATTTGTCGGTAATTCTGTTAATAATATAACGCGTACCGAACTATTTTATTCTTTGGAGTGTGCTGAATGTTAAATCCGCCTCCGTCTTAGGGTGCTTGATCGGAATTGGTGGGATTGTCCCTTGCTTGCTTCCGGAGAGTAAATAAGTTAATTATCCTCCACGTGGTTATATGCACTATGTAACCGCTTTTTTTGAAAATAAATTTATTATAAATTCATCCCCCATGTTAAATAGTTCAATGTTTAATTTTAGACCTTCAAGATTCGCTGCTTTCGGTGTAACAGAGAAATGATTTAAGTCATAAGTCTTCTCTCAAAGGGGTAGACAGCAAAAGGTAGACAGCGCGGGATGGGTTTTGTATGCAAAAATAGTCGATATTAGTATCGAATCCATAGTTTTTCGTACAGGTTAGATGAACAGTGAGTGCCTTTGAAGAATCAGTGAGGTCGCTAACATAACCATAAATCGTGAATTTAGTGTTTTTTCAACTCTTATGATTTTTAAGTGCTATACTCATAATAATCTATAGTTCGATAATAACTTGTACATGTAATTTTTTGCGTAAAATTACAAACATATTGACATTCTAGTAGTATTATAACTCGCATCTAACTTTTTATCTTATCTAGGAACTTATGCTAAATTTTTTTGAATCCGCCTCTGCCTTAGGGCCCTTGATCGGAATTGATGGAATGGTCCCTTGCTTGCTTCCGGAGAGTAAATTAGTTTATTGTCCTCCACGTGGTCATACGCCTGTCTCTTATACACATCTAGATGTGTATAAGAGACAGGAGGTGTTAGTAGGAGTANGATACTTATAGAATTGAATTAACACTATTCCTATCCAAAATAATGGTAAAAAATTACTGAGGCAATTTCTTCATTAATTATAAAATATATTTGCTTCAATTTAAATAAATAAATAAATAAATCTCTCTGTGTTCAATTATGGACTAATCTTTGAATTAATATAGTGTTGAAAAATTGCAGGAGTGCGTTTTGCTCTAAAATCCTAGATTACGCACCTATAATGCAGGGTACCTGAAAGAACGGGTCCAGAGACGTTCTCCCACTTTCCCTGAGAACAGGTGGTAGTCGTAAGTGCAAACTCCAGTTCTGACCTCGTAAGCGCATGTTTCAATTTCTCCATCAGAAAGGTATCTCGTGTCATATGAATGGAACGCCACACACACCGTAGTCTCTCCCTAAAGAGAATTCAACCTGCGGGTCGTGAGACAGGATACAAGGCCGAAACCGCTAGGCTTCCTTCCTCTCCAAGCCACTAGAAGCTCTCGCTGCATGCTCGCGCGATCTTTCTTTACTTATGCAAAACGGGACGGCTGCGGCGTTATTTTACGGCGACACGGTGGTAGCGGTCTCTTCCAACTTAAAACCTCGTTTTCCGTAATGGCGACAGGCTCCTGACCCGGAATGTTCCGCTGCGGCACTCTCGTCTTCGCTGCTGTGGGCACCCATCGCCACGGGAAGCGACCACCAACAACTGTCGTATCTTTCCCCACCACACACTCGACTGCAGATGCAGCTGCGCCATTTGAGGAACTTACTATACTTCCAGTCATGTAACTTCGACGAAAATTATTCAACATGGCTGCCTAACACGAATTACCAACCTCTACATATTAATATTATTCGCAAAAGCGACTATTTGCTGTAACGTAATACAAGTTAATAACACAACAGACGAGGACAGTACCATTTTTTTCACACGCTCGATCCAGACAGAAGAGAATAACACCACAAGAGCAAGAATCGGTGTCCGAGGTTCGAGATGGATTTAAGTTCTCAGAAATTCGAATATCCTGGCAACGTAATGCGAGGAACAAATATCATTACTCTTATGGATGATGGCGAAGTTAATGCGTTGGCGACTATGTTTCCCTGTCATTCTATCTTGTAACTCTTCTCTCTTCTTATCATTTCTTCCACTAGCGTTAGAGGCATTCCTTCTCTGGTCATTTGTCGCATGTATTTTCCACTTTCNACGACATTCCCAAAAAATATGTTCACGTGTGCCTTCTCCCTCACCGCACATGCACATGATGTCATCAGTAATGCGGAATCTTTTCAGGTATTCCCTTGTATTGCCATGATTTGTGAGAAACTCAGCCACTGCACATGCGGCGTTAATCCATTTACGAATCATGTGTGCAAATCTGACATTCCGAATAAACTCGTCTTTCTTCCTTTTGTTGCTATATTCCAAAGCACTTGTCAAGCGTCTAATAAATTTTCGATTATTGCCCTCTTCCATCCCTTAGTTTGATTCGTTATTGTTTCTCCATCGATTTCTATCTGTTCAATTCGATGCATTATTTTACGCAATATTATTTTTTGCATACTGAGAACGATCGGTAAAACCCGTTCTAACACATTCAATGCTTCTCCCGAGACTGTGCGATATGTTCCGCCAAATTTTAGAAGACATAATCTTTGTAAGCGTTCCAATTTCTTTTGTTTCGTAACATTTTCCAATACCCTTGCCCAAGTATCACAACCATGCGTAATAACTGGCAATATCATAACTTTATAGAACTGTAATAGATGATGTCTTTCTACAATGAATTTTGTGAACCCCACCCTTACCAATGAATAATATATTTCTTAAACTTTCTCTTCCATGTATTGTAAATGTCCAGAAAATGTCATCCCTTGAACTAACCGTACTCCTAAATATATATGTTATATTTTAATTGAAATTTTATCTCCGTGTAATCGTATCACCGGTACTCTTTTTTTGAACTTTTAATTTTCCATATACACTTTTATTTACAGCAATCTTTAACTGATGTACTTGACACCATTTATCACATATCTATAATACTGTGTTTCCTCTTTCTTCTATTTGTCTTCTGACTTTCCCGTCCACAAAAATCACAAAATCATACGGAATATTTGAGATTGTGTAGGAGAAATGTAGAGCAATTTAAAAAGGAAGAAAAACACCTCGCCGTCAAAGATATTTGGAATGTACCTCTAATTCAAGTAGGGTCGTTCTCAGTTGCGCCTCAGCCCCTTTCCCAGGGGTTCGGCAGGTTACACTATATGAACATATACATAAAATACACAAGGTACATACAAGAAACGAAGTATGTATTTATTTAAAAAATCAAACAAATAAATCATACATTTTAAACCAACGCATTTAGTAAAATAATTAAGACTTAAGTTAAAAAAAAAACATGTAAATCCCACCCTGACCCGGGTTTTGCCCCTGTTTTCCTTCGGGTAGAGATGGATTTCTTATACAGGTTCTCTAGGCTTTGTCTAGGGGCGTGTTTATAGTAAATAAATCGTGAATTTAGTGTAATTTCAATTCTTATGATTTTTAAACACTATACTCAGAATAATCGATAGTTCGATAATAATTTGTACATGTAAATTTTTTGCGTTAAATTATACACATATTGACATTCTATTAGTATTATAACTCGCAGCTACCTTTTTATCTTATCTAGGAATTTTTGCTGAAATTTTTGAATCCGCCTCTGCCTCAGGGCCCTTGATCGGAATTGATGGGATGGTCCCTTGCTTGCTTCCGGAGAGTAAATTAGTTTATTATCCTCCACGTGGTCATACGCGATTTGTACTGTTTTTGACAATAAATTTATTTATTTAAAATTGTTTAAATAGAAGGAAAGGTTGAAACCCGATATCGTTTGTAACTGGAGTTATCTTTTATTAAAACCCGATTATATTAAGAAACCCGATATCTTTTATTAAAATCTATTATTTGCAGTACATGTACGAAATTTCAATTTTATTAAAATAATATTTTAATTAAACTATATAGGTACATCTTAGGCCAAATAGAACAAGCAGTGACCGCGAGAGTCGTCGTCATAGTAGTCGAGAAGGGATCCTGGGACCGCCAGGCGCAACTGTCGTGTTCCGGAAGAATGACTGTAGACTACATCAACCTTTCCGTAGTTGGGACGTTCGTGGTACCCTTAGGACTATGGAAAAGAGATGAACACGCATGTGCCAAAAAGAGGAAGTATCCGAGTTCGAAATATAATAATAATAATAATAATAATAATAATAATAATAATAATAATAAATTTATTGTCAAAAAAACAGTACAAACTGCATATGACCACGTGGAGGACAATAAACTAATTTTTCTTGATTCACAGTGTTCTTATTCTAGACGACACTTTATATTGGACGTACAAAACACTTGATAGTTCATAAATTTACATAACGTTTCGGGGAGATGTTTTCCCCATCTTCAGATGTTTTAGGCTTCTTTTGATGATTTAGTACCAAGTCCTTCGTGTGAATACCATTGCATACATTATCTTGCTAGAAATGCATGTGTTCAAACATTCCGTTAGACATATTACAGAACAACACTTCACCATAACATGTTATTTAATTTTAAAATCTTTCATTATTGAATTTTAAATTGTTAAAAGTACAAACCTGCACGCTCATATGATGCATGTGATAATTCCGTTAAAATTATTTAACTTGTCAAAATTACATGGTATGATTGGTTCCTGTCCGTTTTCGAGTCATTCTGTCATCGTCTATTTTCTGTTGTTGGCCTATAGCCTCACAGAGTGAACTGAGGCTTATCTGTAATTTGTGGTACCAGCTAACTTCCTGATATGACGTTTGTCGTTGTGGGGGAAACAAGGGTCGATAGTACATTTGTCTTTCTGTGTTTCTTTATCATGTTTAATGCTGTATCATTACTTGAAGTAAATATATTAGATTCAATTTGTGTGTTCATCACTCTGTTCATTTTAATGTTGATGGATTCTGCTATGATTCTTTTGTTTTTATTTCGTTCATAATCCTCAATGGTTGTGTTCTTAAAANGATCCATGTGTGCTTTAGCAAAGACGTGTTTATTATTTATTGTATGGATTGTCTGTAAGTTATATTCACTGCAGGTTTTTCTTATTTTTCTAGTTAGTCCTGGTACGAAGGGTATTGCAATCATGTTATTGATGTTAATTTTGTTTTTTGAAAC
>NNCF01126808.1:544955-558818 GCA_002313205.1 Laupala kohalensis
ATCATAAATTTTTAATAGCTGACGGTTCTCTCTCTATTAAGCTCTCTATTTTTACTTCACTCCGCATGTGTCTGTGCACACCACAGGCGGCGTGCTCAGCGGGTGTACGTGGGAGGGGAAAGGGAATCATAGTGGCGGCGAGGAGGGGGAAGGGGCTGGAGTGGCGAAAGACGTCGCTCTGGAGAAGCTGTACAGCGGTTACGGCTGAGCAAGAGCACTTTTATAAATAGGTTGACGCCGAAATTCCTCCGAACGACGAAAATATGAGCCAGAAAGATGTCATAATGAATTTGAAGCGGGCGAAAACACGCGGCGGATTTGGACGTTGTCGAATTAAGAATGTATGAGATGTTTACGAAAATTTATGAATTTATGCAAGATTTTAGATTGCTATTAAATGGTGAAATGTTTGGAGAAAACTATATCAAAAATTATAGATTTATGAGAAAGTGAACCATGAAATTCAAAAGCGGTTTTTATCAAACACTACCATAGTTTTTTTACGTGAGAAAGAGTAATGTTTATAAGAGAAAAGGTGAAAATAAAAAAATCATGAAGAATTGATGAACTGATCTCAGAAAGCTGGAGTGGAGAATAGAATGTTACATATTTTATAGCATAACTTCGTTTGAATTTATAACGTCAATTATGAAAAAAATAGGTATAAAGTGTTATAGTGGATGGGTAACTCAAGTGAAATGATGATGATTCCAGAAGACGAAGGATGTTTCTCTGCAACAGCGTCTCGTGTCGTGTTGTTCTCGTAAAGGTAGTCTCGATATCGAAGAACGTTCAGTGAATCAAATAAGTAACACCTGTAATAACATATGTAATTCGACATTTGGTTTTTTTTTCATTCTTCGACATATTTCAAAGCCACTTGAGTGAAGTAATGAGATATTTTTGGTTGTCATAATTTAAAGAAGTTAATATAATTCATGGCACATTATAATTGTAATTTAGATTCATTAATATTCGGATGCAGATGGTGGAGTTTCATGGAGGTCATAACATGCTCCCCTCCAAAAAATATATTTTATCAAACTCAGTTATAGTTAAAAATATTTATTTTAATGTCTCTATGCATATATTTTATAATACAACAATATATGCTAATATTTTATTTATTTACAAATGTATATTGATTCTTCTTCCTGATAAAATCCATTATTCATTCCTGAATTGTGATGTTGAAATTAATAATGATTAAGCTGATTTATCAGTAAATTGTGCAAAAAATTGGCAAAAAGGTGTGGAAAATATAACAAAACTATTATTTCACACTCGAACTTGTATTATTTGAGTTCAAATATTCTTACGAAAAAATAAGTACTAATTTAAAGTATTCACTTGTATGTACTATAAATTTACGGACCGCTCTGCCTCTGCGGTCTAGGTGAGACCGGGAACTCAATTACGTTTCCACTCCTTTAATTCTGTTTCATAATTATTTCAGGGGACAATTTATATTTACAGAATATTCGTAAACCTCAAAGGATGACATTCATGTCGCCGAGAATTTCATTTTACACGTCTTAACCAACCAAAAAATCATTTTTCACGTTTACTAAAATCTAACTTCTTCCCCTGAAACTGATTTATTAAGATCTTCCATATTTTCTAAACGTAATTAGATTCTGGGTCACTGATACTTCATCAGTTTAATTCCCATGCGTGGTCTCCACGTCCCAAATATATAATACATGCGTGGGTGTGTGTAGTGGGGCAGAGTGCAGGGGTGTTTAGGGATGAGTCACTGAAGGCCTCGGAACATTGGCAAGGACTGTGTCAGCTGGTGGCATACATTCATATTGGCCAACTTGCAGAACATTTTCGTATTTCGTACATGACAGTAAGAACGAACTGCCCCAGTTTCTGACAAAGTAAACACATGGAAAGTTGAGAGGTAAAACGGAAGAATAACTAGTAAGTTAAATAGAAGTGGATTACAAATTATTCTCTATGTGTCCGAGTAAAATGACGTTAACTTGGAATATATTCAACCTGAATTCCAATTCAGATTCTCATACCCCATGTTCGTAACGCGTCTACTTACACCAGCGTTACGCATTCAATGTCCATCAACGAAACTATCCTGATGAAATAATGATCAGACGAAATTTGCATCGTGTTAACCCATTCACGCAGGTTTCAGTGGCTCTTTAGCGGGAGGCGCGTTTTGTTACGCTCTACGGACGAAACGTTGCAGAGAGGAGACCCAAGAAAGAAAATTACAGACTCGGAAACATTCTGAAAAATTATTTAAAAAATTCTTGAAACGTCCTGTAGACTCACTATTACGTAATAACAGTTTCTATCTCAATGTTTTTTGTTTTACGAAGTCTTTTGCAACTATAAGGCCAGTATTTACTTACTTCCCTTGACCATAATGTCGAGCTGAGCACGACAGCGACTTAGGTCTATACGACTCTAACTTTGCCCTGAAGAAGGCCACAGCATGATGGCCGAAACGTTGGTAGTTGTATCTACTAAGACGCGGTTTGTCCCGGATAAACAAGTTCATACTGACTCCGGCCGCGGAAGCCTACATTTATATCGTACCTTAACGATAGACTGGAGTTCCGGGTTCCATCCTAGTCTCGTCACCATGTTCATCTCGCCGGAAGTTACGACACATCTTCTCCACGTGTAGGTACATGGAAGAAATATACGCATCACTACTTTTAAATTATATATTAGAAGGGAAAAAATCTCTAACACGATATACTCAGGTGTAACGTAGACATAAAATTACTTTCTCCTGGAGTACGTGAAGTTTCAATTTGAAACCATTTTTTAACTTAGGTGCATTTAAACAGAATGTCACTCTCTACGTTGGTTACGTAAAGCGTATTCTTTGTTCATATTTACAATTAATATGAAAAATAGTCAACACTTGCAAGAATTTATCTAGCATCTCTTTTTATAAAAATTTAATAAAAATGAGGAGAGAATTACAATTAATTCAAAATGCAAAACGTGGCAATTTCATTAATGTATTTACAAATGGTGACTATGACTCACCTACTTCATATTATACATATCCTCTGATAAAATCCAATGAAAATGTAGAATTTAATGCGTAAAACTTTAGTCAATTGAATATTTATGTGATAAAAAATAAATACCTTTGTGTAAAAGCAGCAGATTTCATCATGTTTGTCGAGAGTTCCATTAATCCTGAGTCAAATTTGGTCATTCATTGTAAAGAATATACTGGGTTAAAGTAGTCGAGACCCATTCTCAGCTCACCTTCCAATGTTTGTCATGGGCAAGTTGTGGCTGCTCCACCACTGGAAAGTCAAGTATTCGAGGATGGACGGCACTGAAAGGATGGTCACCGATAGCCACCCGCGTAATAGCGGACGCTTTTCTTCCCGATATCTCACAAATAATTTATTCCCGATAAATCACGGATAAATTAAAGTCACGTGTCCCGCGTGTATCGAGTCTGCTGGTATTCTGTCAACATTTTGACACGTACCGAACCACTTTTATTCTTATCTTAGGAGCGTGCTGAAATGTAAAATCCACTTCTGCCTTAGGACCCTTGATCGGAATTGATGGGATGGTACCTCGCTTAGTTCCGTGGACCACGTGGAGGACGTACATTAGTTTATTGTCCTCCACGTGGTCATAGGCAGTTTGTAACTGCTTTTGGGGAATAAATTTATTATGACAAATATTATGTTGTTTTTGTTGTCAACAATAATTGATGTAGAGTTTCATGAACTCTGCACCTCCCTTGAGTTTTGGCCAAAAATATCGCACAGTCCACTATACAAATTATAGCTAATTTGGGAGTGCAAATATCCTCCAAAGAAAATTGGGCTTCAATGCTGGGGGTCACTGTGTAGCCAGCCTATGTTCCTGGTATTTCATTGCTGCGCAACACAGTTCAAACACTGCTAGCAAATATTTAGGAAAGGTAATTAGGTTAGATTGGACAATGCACATGAGTGAGGATGTTGCATTAGGACGTTGCATTTTGAGCAATTATCATCTTAATATATACCGCTACCTACCCTAATTTTAACGGGTAAGTATACACATTTAATAAATATTTCTGAAAGCTCAATCACCCTACAGCAAACGTTTCTCCATCAATTTGATCTCCGAACTAACGAAAAATGAGAGAAACTCGGATTTCTTTGGAATATACTGTAATATGAACATAATTATTTCGTACTCGTTTAGCTGATTCACATAACTCTGATATTATGTTACAATTAAATACATCTTGCTACTTTGAATACATCTGCAAAGCGATCTGACTTGACGGTAGCATTTCATTTTCAATTTTTTTACTCTTGAGCACTCACTTCACATTTTCGAACAACATCCTAAGAATGAGATATCAATAACTTTTATAAATTTTTGGCAAAATTTCAGAGAAACAATTTATGTCATAATAATAATAATAATAATGTAAATTGAGGCGATAATTTGGTACAAAAGAAATTTATGAGTAACGAAGAAAATTAACTTTACACTTGGCAATGAAACCGTCTTTACGATATAACTTCATTTTGAGAGTAAAATCGTACAAAACCAACAATATAAGATAATAACACACAAATATGTAAACAATGTGAAATGATAAAATGTGAATATTATAAGTTGTCCTACTACGTCCAGTAGTTTTCATATATACCAATATCATTCTAGTAAAAGTGCTAGAACACTAACAGAGTACGCTGAATTAGTTTGTAATAACGTCTACTACTAATAATGTTGCAAAAATAAAACGACCTTGTATGCAGACAATTTTATTTTTCTTCACATATTAAATCTTTGGCAGATGTCGCTGGTATGTACACGTAATAAGTGAAAAAGAATAAAATTATCAGCAAAAGAGGTCGTTTTTTACTAGCAAATTAAAAAGTACGTGACTACCGTCCAACATCTGTAAATGTCTATTTTCTCTCCCGACTTTTGAGGGCGATACATATTTCGGACTGTTCCATTACATCGAACAAAATTAATACCGACTGGAGGAAGCGTCACGATGGAATTACATAGATAAAGTACAAGAGAGTGCAACTATAAGAAATAGGTAAGCATATTATACAATATTTAAAAATCTAGGTTAAATTAGTAAGAAAATAGAAGATATAAAATAAATCAATGAAGTAAATAAAACAATACAAGGCTCATTAATAAAAATACTTTGAATCAATTTAACTGCTTCAAATTTTGACGTGAGTGCTTGAGATATGAGGAAAAAGAACTTTCAACAACGAAAATAATAATAATAATAATAATAATAATCAGAAGAAGAATTATCAATAAATCAAAGAAATAGTGGACAACTTATGTGCAGTATAACCTCACAGAAATCGGATATGCCCACAGGATGGCCTCAGCTAGCACTAGTGCCCTGTAATAAAATGGTATTCATAGGCAGATGAGTGGGCGTAGCAGCGGCTCCTCTGTTAATAAATTTTAATAACAATAATAAATTTATTGTCAAAAGAGCAGTACAAACTGCGTATGACCACGTGGAGGACAATAAACTAATTTACTCTCCGGAAACAAGCAAGGGACCATCCCATCAATTCCGATCAAGGGCCCTAAGGCAGAGGCGGATTCAAAAATTTCAGCAAAAGTTTTTAGAGAAGATAAAAAGTTAGCTGCGAGTTATAATACTAATAGAATGGCAATATGTGTATAATTTAACGCAAAAAATTTACATGTACAAATTATTATCGAACTATCGATTATTCTGAGTATAGTGTTTAAAAAACATAATAATTGAAATAACACTAAATTCACGATTTATTGTTACAATAAACACACCCTAGACAACAAAACCTAGAGAACCTGTATAAGAAATCTGCCTCTATCCGAAGGAAAACCGGAGCAAAACCCGGGCCAGGATGGGGCTACAGAATTAATGTACACAACCGTGCCAAATTCGATTACATATAAAACTAAATTAATATGAATCATAAGACTAAATTAATATGAATCAACCATGCAAGAAAATAATTTTTGAAATTGTTACAAGTTATTTAAAAAGTGCTACAGCAATGGCGTGATAAAGTACAAGACGGATTTAACTTTTATTAAAATCAATAAATTATTTTACAGTGTAGAAGCACTGGTGCAGGAGGTAGTTTTTAACCGCGGATTTGAAGAGATTCAATTTCATAATGTCTTTTATGTTCTTGGGCAGGGAATTATATAGAACGATTCCCGAATGATAAGGTCCTTTTTGACAAAGACACTCTAGGGTGATGAATATTATTCCTATTGCGAGTATTGTGTTCGTGAACGAGACTGTTTCGTATGAAGCAAGGGTGGTGCTTCAGTAATTCGGTCTTAACAAACACGACCGTTTCATAAATATAAATGCAGGGAAGTGTTAAGATATTTAATTCCTTGAATAAAGGTTTTAGAGGACTTCGAGATAAGGAGTTTTTAACATTGTCAATTTTTACTTATCGAGGCATATGTTGTTCATGTTCTAGAGTCATGACAAAAAGGAAAATAGAGATATATTTTAAGACATTTGTGTTGTGCATAATTACATGTTTAAGTATTATTTTATGGTACAGGAACAACTTGAAAATATACGCATATTAAAAGAAATCTGTGATTTTCTTTTGATTCATAGAATTAACACATTCTTTGTCGGTTATATTTTCGATTGCAAACAAGGCACTGAATATATTGTTCGAGTTAGAGAGCGTGATATGCATGGATAGTACATCATAGGGAAATCATATTCTGTTTGAGTTACAGCGTCTAAATAATTCGAGTTGTAGGGTTTTTTGTACTTCAACGGAAGGGAATGGCTAATTTCTCCGTCGTAGAGAGGATTTCGAGTTAATAGGTTTCGAGTTAAAGAGGCTCAACTGTGTTACTTTCCCCCACATCTTATTGTTATACGTATGATTCACTCATACGTATTTAACATTAACATTATTTCGTATTTAACATTAACAATTGAAAAAGGACAACATAACAGTTATGAATAGTACATAACATTACACAAAGGAGCGATATGTAACTCGCGTACAATTGCCTAGGAATATTTTTCATTACTTTCTAGACGCATCAGTGACAGATTCATTTGCCAGGAATCAAGAAATGAAGTATCATCGTTTATAATTAAGTGAGTCAAGTAGCGTCTTTTCTGGACGTAAGTTTTAATGCAGTAATATTGTAAAGGAATAGGATATAAGATGAAATAATAGGACCTCGTATACACCTTCTGATGCTCCAATGAACGATTGTACTTCATTTGTGCGATTCACTCCATCCGGTTAACAAGAAAAGCAACAAAAAATCTAAGGGACATGTGTCTATCAATACATATGATAAATGGCTTATTTTCTCCTCGAAGCGATTAACGCAAACCAACGAAAGTCAAAATAACTAGTGAATTGATATGTTTAATTCTCCTTTTTTAAATTTCATTTTCCTTTTGAATCCTAGAAGCATATTGATATTTCTGCTAGTTATAGTGGAAAATGATTAAAGAATCTCATCGCACTTACACCAACACATGTTGAAGACTCCTTGAAGTTTCTACGAGAGGAACAGAGTTGGTGCCTCCAGAAAGATATGACGCATATTCTCAGTAACGAACGTTCTCAAAGCATTGTTGGCCGAAGAAAGATAAGGTAGCGTAATGATATCAGATTAGAACGAAATGTGGTGGGATAAAAATCAATCTTGGATTGGTGAATGTTATTACATGGTATGTATTTACGCTTTAAAAAAGTGAAAATAAACATTTTTATACAACACTGTATTTGAACGTACAATATATACCACAATTCAATTGTCAATCCTTAGAATAATAAATCAAGAACTAAACATAATTATGTATTTTACAAGAAATATGGCACTTATTGGGGAAAATTAAAATAATTTTTATCAACCAGTATTGGAATCGCTTATCCCAAAAACTGTGTACTCTGTCCCGCAAGTCACAAGAGAACCATAACTGATAATACGTCCATGCAATTAATCTTTCACTCAGAAAATTAATTAACCTCCAGGGAATGAAAGGTTATTTCATCACAACCACGTTTGTGAGCGATGTTCATAAAGTGAGATAAACGATTTAATTCGGGGTTTTAATAGAGTTTTTTAATGTTTGCAGGAATAACATCATCAGATCAGCAATATTGCAAAATATTGACAGGAATCCATAAATTATATTATATTGTGTGAAAACAATTGCTCATTAATTAATATATAAAATAAAATTTTCAGTATTAAAAATAAATGATTTGTTTTGTTTGCATGAGTTTTATTATGAATTCTTTAAGTGATGAAGTTGCTGGCAGCGGATATTTCGTCCTTACCTCGTTGTATTTATGTCAAAAAATAAATAAAATAGAAATCACTGATTAAGAATATTTTATGAGGTTGGTATTTTGTAGACCAGTACAATAAAATATATATCTGAAATGTAAAAGTACTGGTATTAATTATAAAATTTTGTTAAAAATCGTTGTGATTACGTATATTTTATTAACTACAACATATCTTATTTTTGTTCAAACTACGAGTATACTACTTTCTATTTCTTTAATTGGTCTGAAAAACATCGGAGACGCCTTTATTGCTAAGCTCCTGTAGAGGTAACCATCTTCTTTCACGCCAATTAAAGACTTGATTAATTTTATAGAGGTACAGATTTATTTTCATTGCCTCGTAATTAGTCTTGTAGATTGTGGGAATCCATTAGCAAGAGAAATTGAAAATGCATTTCTTAAGTAATTGGCAATACATGAATAAAAATGGGTGAGGGAGTTGTAATGTTATGTAGGTAAGTAGAAACATGAGATATTTCAAGGTATATTTCAATCCTGTTTCTTTTTGCTCTTGACGGTATACTTACAACGGATCCCATTATGTAAGTACAACCTGTGTCCTCCTGGTATTCACTCATTAATTTAACTTTTAATTTATCTTTACTAATAAAAGTAAATTATTTGCAATTTCTACGACATGGAAAAACTAATTTTATATGACTCTTCTTAAGAGTTATTGCAAGTAAAATACAACGTATAGTGAATATTGATGAATTAAAAGAGCAGAAAAACAATTAAAATTAGATGTGAATCTTCACTCACAAATCTGTCGACTATAAAGCTCACTTATGTGTCCGCCGGTGTTCGATTGCATTACGTGAGGCGGACAGTCCACTGAACGTAGAATATATGCGATCGAATCGTAGAAGCGAACTTGTGTAAAGACTGTGATTGTTTTCAAGTTAATAATGTAAAAGTGAAATGAAAATGAATCCATATTTCGCTTTGTTTATTAAGCATTCTGGGTAATGCGCATATTCCCTGAATTTTAAAATAATCCGCTATCACGTAAATATTAGCATTCAATACTGAAAATACGGTGTGTATTTTTATGGGTTTTTTCTTCGTGGTATTTAATTTTTGAAATAAACGAAAATGAAAATTCAATGTGATGGAAGTAGAGAAATATAGAATCGAACAAATTTAGAATATTACATAAAAACACCGGGTAAAATGAGTTTTAAAAGATCCAGATCTTTTGACAAGTGTTTAATACCCTGTGTAGGGTAAACGATATCAATTCACAAATATTTATTTGAATGTTGATGTAATTTTTTGTATGCTTCTTTAACAATAGTAGTAAATATTTTATACTTATATGTTTTATTTGTGAATTGTTTTACAATTTTAAAAGTCCTAAAATGATTGTTGTAAGTTTCTTCTCAAATTTCGGGCAAAACGCCGGTTCTTTTAGTAGTTACTATAAAAATTGAATATAGACCACTGTCCTGCAATATCACGATATTTTTTAGTGAAACATTTTTTCTAAACCGTTCTACGTCAGGAAACTGTCCTTTTCTTGGCGACAAAATGCAGCGGAAGATGTGTGACAGAAGTGTACAGCGCAAAAAATGTATGATAAAAGACAAGGCCTCTTGATAATAGAAAGGTAAAAACTCATGACTCAACAGATAGCAAAATAAATACTATGAAGGAGAGGAGTTGTAGTTACCATTTGTAAATACATTAACGAAATTTCCACATTTTGCAATGGTAACCTATGTATTTGTTTCATGACATGCTCTCGACGGCATGACCGTCATCATGGGTGAATTGTTTGTATTAATAAGTCAAAGATATGCCTTAAAATGGTTTAATAAATTATAAAATAAGCTCACTAGATAGGGAAAAAAACCCGAATATTTCGAGTAAAATAATTTGAACAATTGGGAAACGTTGACGAAGAAATCCATTACACATTACAATAAAATACATTTAAATACAAATGTTTAGTGGAAGCGATCGGTCCTCGTGTGTACAAACTCACAAAGTTTTGGTTGCGGACGATATCTGGGGATCGAGTCTATGAGTTTGAGTGACGGTGGGGTCATTGCATAGAGAATACCCTAGTAATAAAAAATATTTGAAAATTTTAATTTTTATTAAATTTGAGAGTCTCTTCAAAATGATATAAATTGAGAAATAAAATTAATTAAGCAGTTAATTAATTTGTATTTAGGTTACAAAGCATAAAACATAAACAAATAGCATTATAAAATGAAGGGATAGATTTTCAATCCTTCTTCAATTGCCCAAATTGAGAGAACTCAAATTCATGTTATTTGAGTATCAAGGATGTAAAGAATATTCTGTATACCTTTCTAATACATGGAATATATTCGTTGTTAATTCCAAGCAGAATAATAAAATTCAATTTGCAGAACATTATTCAAAATTGAATTAACTATTTTTGGAAAGAACTAAACATTATTAATTTGTGATAAATATCCTAGTGAATGTTTTTAAACGTAGCTTTTCATAACAGGTAAGAACCAAAACAATATATTTAAAATGAAATGAAAATTGTTATGTATCCTATTAACCATGTATTTAGTATTAAAGTTTTATTGATTGGTGGAATAATAAAACTTTCAAATATTATAAACTATTATTATTTCTATGATATAAAAAATACCAACGGTGTTCCTCATCACGTTGCAAGATATTGAAGATAAGTTTTCTTTTCAGTCGAACTTGAAGAGCGAGAAAACTCATTATTCTGTTTGAAAATCAAGTAACGATAGTTGAATTTTTTTTATTACTCAACTAGCGCNTGAAATAATTTTTGAGTAATATATTTTAGTTTCTGAGTGCCTGCCTTACGCGTCATGCAATATAAAGCTTTCCTTTCCTAGATCACTTAGCACTGAAGAACGCGAGACTTATACACCACCACAATATGTTATAATGGAGTAGATATTTACAGAAAATGAGGAAGCAACCATAAAAGATAAGAAAAACATCACTGAATATGCTTATATTTTCAAATTATATCATACAAATGATACACATGTCTGACATAGCAATTGTCTTGATCAGTACATAGTTAGTCCACAAATGCACCGAGCATTTATCCCAGGCGAGGTCCAAACCACATCCCAGCATCTCGCCCACTTCCTTTCATACCAGCTTCATTCCACTCAACCTCTCGTTTCCTTCCCATTCGGGGACCGAACCACATCCCTCCCAAAGTAGATTCATGTCCAACAGTATCTTTCTTTCTAGTGTCTTGTACTTTCTGCGATTCGATTCGCTTTCCAATTTGTAGAGAACCTCTTCCCAAACCATCCATAGGTAGTTGTCTTCGGAAGACCAGAAGAAATTTTCCATCCTTCTGCGGATTCTGGTCTTCCACGTACGAATCAAACTGCAAAGATCGTCCCATCCTAGGACCGAACCACATCCCAACAGCCGCTTGTTGTTTATCTTCAGAGAAAGCATCGGAAGATCTCCCCATTCTCGGACCAAACCACATCCCACTTGATGGTGAAACTTCACTTTCATCTCCATAAGCGTGCCTTGCTTTACTTCCAAAGATGTCTAAATTCGATCGCCCCATCCTAGGTCCGAACCACATCCCAACAGCCGCTTGTTGTTTATCCTCAGAGAAAGCATCGGAAGATCTCCCCATTCTCGGACCAAACCACATACCACCGGTTGGAGAAACTTCACTATCGTCCTCGTAACTGCGTCTTCCTTTAGAATATAAATTCGATCTCCCCATTCTGGGTCCGAACCACATCCCTTGAGCCGTAGATTCCAACGCAGATTCTTGTCGACCCATCCTTGGACCGAACCACATTCCTCGTTCAGGTGGTGAATCGTTGACATCTTCTCGCTTAAACACTTCTTTCTCAGAGTCTTCTGGATGGTCAATCAGAAAGAGCACATCGTCGTCGGATGACCTCCGTTGTGACGTCGTGTCTCCGGTGTCCGTGGCAAGAGTACTGGACGTCGCCGCAGCAGTGCCACGTTTCGTTTGGGGTGATGACGTGGCAGTCAGCGCTGGAGGGACGTATGCGATAAGGGGTGAACAGCAAAAGAAGAGTACCAGCAACGCCGGACGGGTCGTGGCTCCGCAGATCGACATCTCGCCGAGGACTGAGGTGTTGAGCTGGAAGATTCCGCTTATATAGGAGGTAATGGCGTAGGTGTGGTTCATTGACGTCGTGCTCTTGTTGAAGAGGGAAGGGAAGGGAAGGCTCATCTAGCCCTCAAGCGAGTGATGAGACGAATGAAGTCGAGGAGCTTTCAAGTACAGTCACAGGCGTAAGAAAAGGGACTTCGTTCGTATCAATATGGAGGGAAGAAAACAATACGGTTCCTTAAAATTTCCAAAAAAGTGTCCATTTTAATAACAGAACAAAAATTCCATTCGGGGAAAAATAAACAAATAAATAAATAAACTTAATTGTCAAAAAAGTTTTAAACTGCGAATGATCACACGGAGAATATAAAATAAGTTACTCTCATGAAATAAGCAAGAGACCATCCCATCAATTCCGATCAAGGGCCCAAGGGCAGAGTCGGATTTAATACTCGTAAAATAAATTATGTAATAAATACGACCTGTTATCCATTTATTGTTCCAAAATGTATATAGATTTTATGTGCAGTAAATATTCGGGATTGACAATAACCAACATATCAATGACATTCCGACCTATGGAAAATCCGCCACTATCCGGAGAAAAGTCATGGCCAGGATGCGTTGATATATGATTAAACTGTTAGTAAATATCTTTCCAATATCTTTCCACTTTCACTACCATTTCTGTTAAAATGACAAAAGTCCCTTTTTAATATAATCAAACAAATAAAACCTATAAGAATTGCTTTATCGAAGTATTTATTTAAGTACTACCTTCCTTACCGTTAATATTTAGAGAAATTAAGATATTTTAGTAATGTTAAAAAATTCACGCATCATATCGTTAATTTGAATTTTAGACGTTGTGTTGGAATATATTAATATCCACAATTCTCTGAATCAGTTAAAGAGAAACATGATTTAAAATACGAGTTATCTCCTGTGATAACTTCGTAAAATATTATTTGAGAACCATTGCAAGGTAGTTAATTTTAATGCTACAAACGTTTATAACATAATCGGGCAATGAAAAGGAAAACTAATAAATTTTAATTACGAGGTTTCGAATAAAATAAATTATTATAATAGTAATATTCTGCTATCATATTGTTCATAGTGGTTTTTAATCGCTATCCATTACGTCTGTAGCATTTTCATTGATGTTAACAGCCGTGCTAGGAAAGACATCCTTTGTCAAACACTTTATAATGAGACAAAAAGTAATGATTTGGAAAATATTGTAAACATTCGTAGATAGGCTTTGTCTAGGGGCATGTTTATTGTAATAATAAATCGTGAATTTAGTGTTATTTCAATTCTTATGATTTTTAAACACTATACTCAGACTAATCGATAGTTCGATAATAATTTGTACATGTAAATTTTTTGCGTTAAATTATACACATATTGACATTCTATTAGTATTATAACTCGCAGCTA
>NNCF01126808.1:582525-597329 GCA_002313205.1 Laupala kohalensis
TTTTATGTTCTGTGTGTATTTTACTTGAAATTTTGTGTTTCTCTTAAGTGATTGTACTTATATGTTATGCGATTTATTTATGTATTCTTTATGTATGATGCCACCGAATAAAAACTCAACTGCAGTAGTAATAATTCTATTCTATGTTATATTCTAATACACTATTAATAATACGAATATAATATTAATTACATTATTAGTTGAATTTCTTAACGTGCTTAGCCATAATTCTCACAGCAGACCTTCCACATAGTGTACCTAAATTTTAATAATTTACATATGATTCTGACAACGGATCTTAAAAACGACAAATGAACTGAAAGGTAAAATATTTCTCAAGCAAAGATATCACAAGAAAATCTTTACTTCAAATGGATACTACACTACACCTATAAAAAACTCTTCCGTCTGTTGGGATGGAGCAGCAAAGTTTAATATAAAATCATGACAAGATTTCCGAAGTTCTATGAAGAGATACCACTGCGCCGTAGAGTCTGTCAAATAACAAATTACAGGGATTTTAACATTGAACTCATTAACCAACGCACTGAAATCCTATCAAATAGATTTTTACACAAACTCCCACAATCCATATGTTTGAAAATCACTTAATTTTTGGGAAAACATCTGATACCTCTAACAGAGGAATACGTTCTCAGATTTCGAAAGATCTTTCATTTCATCCCTAACTTCTGGTATTTTATTACTTTTAGAAAATGGTAGATACAAAATAGAAAATTAAAATTCATTATGTCATCCCTGCTACAACTAAATGGAAATATTTTTCTTCTTTAAATGCTATGTACCGTTTTTGTAACATGTTTCTCATTCCTGTAAAGTAACAGTCACTAAAAGGAAAATAATTCTATTTATCAAACGATCAATCGAACAAGGATATCGATCGCTTATTTCGACCTTCTTCAGGGATTATTAAATAATTTCTTCCATTATATATTCTTATCACAGCCTCTTTTAGCGTGTATCCAGAGACGACGCATCTGTATGCACTTTCATCTTAGGGTAGATGAATTTATAATTATATTCATTTCTTTCATATTTACATATTGACTACATAATAAACCCGCTATGCAAACGAGCCTTGAAGAAGATTGCAATAAGCACCGTTTAACACCTTGACCAGTTTATGTATGTTAAATTTCGTAACTCCTCGGTAACTATTTCTGATATTGGTAATACTGGAGAGAAGTTTGAATCAGATTCTCTTAGAGGAGGCATCTATTGAAATAATGAATCTCGAATTCAGTATTATTTAATAGTGACGATTTATCATCAATACTTTGCGAATAATCCATATTTTAATAAAAATGCGTTCTTGTGAAATTACTTTCTGGTGCTTGATTAAATACAAATTTGTGGATATTATGTTAATGTTATAACATGTAGCAAACTTTATACTGTTATCTAACGAGTATGTCGAAAGTTTAAATCCGTCCCTGCCTTAGGTCCCTTGATCGGAATTACTGGGATTGTCACTTGCATGCTTTCGGAGAGTAATTAGAGCATTGTCCTCTACGTGGTCATACACAGTTTGTAACTGCTTTTTTTACAATAAAACTTAAAAAGAGAAAAGGTAAAATATCACAAAAAGAAGGATAAACAATCATACTTCGAAGAAATGTTCAAATAAGCAAGGAATCTTATTGTTATGAATTCCTTACGTTCCATATTTGGTGAGGTTGTGACGGAGATCGTACTAAGATATGTAGGATAATGCAATACCGACAAAATATTCAATTTCATAATATCTTTTATATTCTTGAGCAGGGAATTATATAGAACGATACCCGAATGATGCGGTCCTCTTTGGCAAAGACTGGTTGACACTCTAGGGCGATGAATATTACTACTATTGCGAGTATTGTGTTCGTGAACGAGACTGTTTCGTATAAAGAAAGGGTGGCACTTCAGTAATTTGGTCTTAACAAACACGACCGTTTCATAAATATAAATGCAGGGAAGTGTTAAGATATTTAATTCCTTGAATAAAGGTTTACAAGAGTTTCGGGGGTGAGATTTACAAATTATCCGAACTATCCTCTTCTGAATTCTGAAAGTTTGAATACTCTGACCGGAATTACCCCAGAAGGTAATGCCGTAACGTAAATGGGAGTAAACGTTTGCAAAATAAACGCAACGGGAAATACGTGGACTAAGATTGAAAATATTTTTAAACCTAATGACCAGTCCAGTTACGTTTGGAATATTGAACGGCTGAAACTACCGTAATTATAACGAAGACGTATTATTGTTGTAAAATTATGGAAGAACATTAAAAGAGAAAAGTGTACTAGACAATGACAGGCATAATATATCAGAAGCTGAACTACACTTCCGTTTGTTTAATACTAAGAAATATATCACGACTTACGTTGGCGTAGTAGGGGGAAGAGAAAATAAGGATTTGTGCATATGAGTGAGGAAAAGTGAAGGAAGAAGAAGGTGAAGAGGATAAAATTATAAGTTGAAGAACCGCATGGAGGATTATACAAGGAGGGAAATAACTACTTCAATAAAATGTGATAAAAGTTAAGATAATGGAAATTTGAACACGACACTCCACTGGAAGAAAGTAACACACCAAAAGTTTCTTTTACTTAATCCAGTTCACGATACTTGTTACTATTTTTGCATAACTTAAAATATTATCGATACAAGTTGATTTTTGTGGTTAGTTACAATACAGATTGTATAATTTTAAGAACTGAATACAGAGCATAGACCATTTATATTGGTTTTCAGCATTAACTGTTTAGTCGATATTTTCAGTCATCAGACTGAAACGATCATTAACAACACTCCGCTCTGACATTGTTATTGTACTACTGAAGTAAAAATACATCTTTCGTGATTTAAAAATTATATCAATTGTAATGTAACTGCTCTGTGGACTACATTATTCAAGGGATGTAGTGCCAAATTTTGCCAGGTGGAAACTCCCATGTCGAAACAGAATTGAATAGCCGAGCCTGCGTTTTATAGAAGTTTTCTTATAATTTTGTACACAAAATGGTGGTTGTTAGGACTGCATTAGTTCTAATACACATGAACTATAAAATGGAACAACAAGTAATTCCTATACGAATACTTATTATACCAGCATAGTTATATGCGTAAATGTTTACCTCGGAAAGTAAAAGGTGAAAGATTGAAGAATAGGACTTCGTCATCATTCATTTTATGCTCTCAAATCGATACTTCATTTGTGTGCAAGACCCAGCGTGGTTAGTGTTGTCGCACGTTACCAAGTTATCCCGGGTTCGATTCTCGATGGGGCCAGAAAATTTGTAGCTTTTCACAATAATGTTCATATAGCTGTGGCTATTGAAGAGCAAACTTTCCTTTCTCTATCCATCTCCTCCTAGTATCAATAACTCTATTACTTCTACTAACTCCTCCACGTGGGCCAAGTTGTTGGTAAACCCAGCAAACCGGCCCATCTCCTAACAATGACCTAACACCCAACTCCTACCTCCTATCGCTCCGTGTAGACAAACGTCAATAGCACGCTACATTTCCCATTTACAAATACAACAATACAAAAATTTGTGTGTTTTATTCCGTACAGTCACGCAGAAAATGGTCAAAAGTTGTCTGGGGCATTTGTGTATTAATGTACTTGATTATGATTGTCATTTCAATAAAAAATTCTGATAAACTCAATTTTTATGAAATATGAAACTATAACTTTCCGCTTCTCAGAAATGACACAATTGCATACCAGGAATGTGTCAAATTATGACCTTGCTTTGTGGAATTTGTAAGAGAATGAACGTATCTTGATTGCACACAAAATATCTTACATCATCGAACTTAGATAATAGGTTATATGTATTTGATTCAATTTGTCTCAAATCTTGCCTTACATCCTAACAAACTCTTCATCATTTATTGCCTGAAAATTAATCTATTAATTAGTGCGAAACTAATATTTTTCTCATAAAAAAACATTTTGCTCTAAGTTTACAGATTATTTATGATAACTCTTTCATAAATTGAGTATTTGCAAAACGTATGAATGACCAAAATTCTGAATGAGAACAATTATGTAAAAATCTATTTTTTTTTCGTATATTATCCCATGCGTCCAATATAATTCTGTTTTCTTGTAAGGGAAAATAGGGAATACAAACGAAGTATAGTATCTTGATTAAAATATTCAGAAACGAAAGGGAAAGAGTGTTGACGTCCTTGAAATATTCTATATTGCAGTAATAAGTGCCTGACCCCTGTGGGACTCCACTGCCTACAGCAGCCTCAAACCCTTGCAAACATTTCAAAACAAACTCCTCCGAACTATAGTAAATGCTCCTTGGTACATCTCAAACTCTCAGCTACACCGCGAACTTTCTTTTCTTCGAATACCAGACCATATAACAAAACTGTCTACATATTTCTTCAACACACTTTCGACGTCCCTTTGGGTACATCTTCAACCTTGGCAAAACTGTACACCTATCTTTTATTAGAATTCGCTCCAGATTCCCAAAAGACCTTCTACGATCTCCATAAAAGAACTAATTACTTAATTATAATCATTCATAAATGAAGTAAAACTCAAAGAATTTCTATAAAAATATAGAAATAAAGGACACAAATCGCGGACACTGTCCTTTTTGAGGAGGACCCCAGTGGGGGTGACCTCACGTAGTTCTAGATATTATTATGTTTGTTTGCAGATTAAGTGCTTTATTTTGTCCTAAAAAAATTTGTAACGTACTTTTGTATATCCTTGTAATTGTATTTCTTCATTCTTGTATTTCGTTTCAATATTCTGTTATTTTCTTTTGCATGCTCCTTGTACACACCAAAAAAGTGGAAACTCCCACTGCGTCGGTATTAAAAAAATAATTTGAAAGTAATAAGTGGAGAGAGAATAAGGAAGACGAAAATTAGAAGGTGTGGAAGATGAGTTAAACGTCAGTATTTAATCTTCACCGCTATCCGCATCAGAATTTCTTGTAATATTTAATATATCAAATATATAACATGTATCAAGCAACTACTTACAGTAGAACCCCTCTAAACCAGTCTGGTCGGGACCGATACCCACACCCGTTACCCGTTCGGCCGCGTTAAAAAAGAGCCAACAATTTCTTCAAGTTATCACGAATATACAAGCAGATGAGGTGCCACTGCAACTTATTTTATTGTACTGTACGCTCGTACAAACATTAACACGAAGAAATTGATTCATAGAAAAATAGACAGTAATTTGTACAAAAAGAAACAGACTCGGATGCAAGAGAGGAATCGAACTGGCGGACTGTCTCCTCTTTTCGCATTCTGACTGGCACAGCACAAACACATTTTACACCTAACGTCGAGTCACCCCGATTTACTTTCAAGGAACTACCAACAAAGGCCCGTCAAACAATTTTTCAGTAACTCCCTGCCAGCTCTTTCATACGCTGAAAGAGAGAGAAAGAAATTGTCACATGTGATAGGCCGGTTAATCCGAGGACAGATTGATCTGAGGCCGGTTACGAGAGGGTCTAATGTAAAGGAACGAAAAAGAAATCTCCGAAAATTCACCCATATACTATTTACGCCCATATACTATTATTTATAATGCAACATGGAAAAGTAAAATATATCAGACGGCATTCTTTGGTTCAATCTTAATATGTATTGCGATTTTATCCACGCAAGCTATCGACTCTACGAGAAGACTCTTAAGAGTCGAAATGTTGTGTGGAAAAAAATCACAAAAAGTTTGTTTATCGCCCAAAGAAGGTCACAATATATATTTTACTTTTATGGTATTAATGTTTGTTTCTTTTTCATCTAGTTCCAATTCTGCCTTCACAAACGTGTCAACACTCGAAAACATTTGTTTCACAACATCATTAATTGACAAATAAGATGTGAAAAGTCCGTAGCTAATACGACGAAACCAACCAACCTCATCTTTCTCGTCATCACCTTCCACAAAGAAAACATCAAACATTTTTATAGCCTTCGTAATGTTCTCCTCAGTTGGGACGCGTTTTTATCGCGTACTCTCTTCTCGAGCAGATCTGAGTCATTGAGTAGCACGTACTTTTGGGAGAGAAAGAGAAAAAAAAACTGCCCGACGCTTCGTCACGCGCTTCGATGCTCCGTCCTCATAACTCTGTCGCGCTCATCCGTCAACGTCTTCTGCGCGCGCAGCACGCGCAGCTGCGTCCGTTCTGCGCACGGAGCAGCGCTATCTGCAGAGAGCGTGGAGACCGTATTCTGCGAACGTGGTTGTACATCAATACGTGCTAATGGGGTTGCCCTTAAGTTGGATACCATAGAGAACAATTTTTAGATGGTATTTGAATATAGATGTGATATATACGGAAAATATGAACAAATTATCGAAACGCTACAGAAATATGAAATTTTCAAATAATATTGTGGGAAATAATGTTCATAACATATTCTGGTCCGGGTTTTTCTCCGGTTTTCTTTCTGGTAGAGGTGGATTTTTGTGCATATTTGCCAAGGGGAGTCATCTATTGAAATAATGTCTCGAATTCAGAGTTATTTTAATAGTTACGATTTATCAACAATACTTTCCGAATGATCTATAGTTTGATAACAATACGTACTTGTGAAATGACTTTTTTGTTTTATTAAATACAAATTTGTTGGTATTATGTTAATATTATAACACGTACCGAACAATTTTTATTGCTAGGAGTGTGCTGAAATGTTAAATCCGTCTTTGCTGTAGGGACCTTGATCGGAATTGATGCGATGGTCCCTTGTTTGCTTCCGGAAAATAAATTAGTTTACTATCTTCCACGTGGTTCGTAACTACTTTTTTAACAATAAATTTACTTATTTATATTTATTTATAACAGGTGTCATGATAAAAATATATATATAAGAGAAACAAATATTACAAGAAACAGAACTAAATATATAAAGAGAAATTGTGTAAAACCCCCTGAAATGACCATGTTAGGTGTAGGTGGAAAATAGGGGGGGGGGAATAGGGAGGGGAAACTTAATACGCGTTAATGGTAAAATGAGCGACTTGACTGTTTTGGAACGATCTGACTTTTTAATGGAAGAAAAAAGTATTACAATCGACTCGTCAGACAAAATTTGGAACTTGCTAATTGGCTAATATTGGAATACAATTACCACGTATTAAAATAGGTCTATTTATTATCACGCATCGTTCAATCGACACTCCCAAGTGACATAGTTTCTGTCTTCACTCCCTCTTCCACAAACACAATTTATTTCATATATTTACTGGTATTCTGTATTCTCACGAAATAATATTGAAAATTTCAGTGATCAGTCAACAAGGAAGAAAATAACAAGAGAAGAACTAGAAACTTACATTGTAGTTATATAAATCTAGTACCATAAATTTTTCTCCTCATGTTCCTTGACAATTTCAAATTGAATAGAATTGAAGAGAATCATCACTTTGGCTTTCTTTAGTGAATCGGACTACATATAATGCAAAATATCGATTTTTACATTACCCAAGAAATACTGAAACAACATTTATGGCACGTTTCCATGTCCAAAATTTTTAGTTTAAGAATACATCAGAATTCTATATACAATTATAATATCAGTAAAATTCTACTTTTTCTCAAGACAGCATACTTAACTCACACAAAAGAAACTAATACCATGTCATTAGTCTCGCAACACTCGCTTGTAAAGAATGAGACATGCAAATGCAATATTACTTTTATATACGCATCAGTAGTTCCTCTATTTAAAAGCCTCTCACGTTGATTAGCAAATGACTTCTCTTTTTCACATGGCTCTGCACAAACACGACTTGCCGAGCGTCTTCTGTTGAGTGTCATGCGATGTAAAGTACTTTCAGGAATGTTGTAAAATGCTTTAAAGAACATTTATGACATGTAATTTGTTAGGTTACATAAATGAAATGAAGAGAAGAATTTTATTCTAACTTTTATGGTAATTGTTCATAGTCACGATTTCTGTGTCTTTTATAATAATTTGAAACTATTAAAAAACTATTAAATGGAATATAAAAATATATGATTATTAATACATTCAAATTACCACTCTAAAATTATAAATACTTCTTTGATTTCAAATGTATATATAGTGTTATTTCGAGTTTGATGGAAAACTTCATGCTTGACCTTCAAAAGAGGATGATTTCGAAAAACTATCTCCATCCTCATTCCTCATCTTTAACGCAGATTTGTGGTATATCATTGTCTATATTTTATTTCGAACAACCTAGCTCTTTCCTCCACGTCCCAACCCTTGAAGTAGAATTTACAGATGTTTCTGAACTTCATCACTATAACGTGGAGTACAAAGAAATATTTTAAAGTACATTAAAACATATTTATACATGCTATTTTTGCGTTGAATGATGTATTAAGAAATAACAAAAAAGGCTATTGTGCGATGTTCGGACAGGTAGCTAGTCCTCTATATTTAACAGGTACGGTCTATTAAATTAACATTGTCATTTAAATTGTCCCTTTTGCTATATCAGACAGACGAAACATAAATTATAGACACGAATTCAAAAACACCAGCATAACTTAAACACACTACAACATAATGTTATTTCACTACACCGTTTAAATTTGAATCATTCAATATAATGGGAAAATGTTTTAATTTTAGGTCGGTAGCCAAATTACTACAAACATATACTTTGAGAAATTTAACACATAAAATTTACGAAAAACTGACAGTGACAACTTATCAACAATTTATAGTTGTTTACCATAATTTTCTTCTTTGATGGTTTGTTTTTTCAAATTATTTATTTTTCCATGTATTTGTCTTATTTGTGTATGTGATTAATTTGTTTTCTACTTGATACCAAGATAAATCAAACACGTTTCTTTGCATGTTCTAAACACACACATTCACCTGACGATGATACCAATCTACTGCTGAAACGTAGTGGCATGTAATAATAAATAATTGTCTACAAAAAAGATCGGTTTATTAATTTCATTTAATTGTAGTTTAAGATTCACGAGTCTCATTAGAACTTTTCGGAAATTGTCTTCCAAATAAACCAATGAGTCTTCCCAAATAATTTTCTAGTCATTGTATACACACACACATATTCTTGATAATTCTTTGTAAGTATTGTTTTTTTTTCTATTTATCTACTGGTATTCTATTTGTTAAACTTCGTTAAATTGAGTGTAACAGCTGGGAAGAGAGCAATTAGAGTTCTCGGCGCCGCTCGCTGTGTAGGTTCCGCTAGTATTTATAGTAGTTCGTGTAATGTTTCGGACGCCCCTCCTCCACCTTCTTCTATCCTTTTGCACCAATAATTTGTACAGTTTTCATGAAACAGGAATACAATATTTCTTTTACCATAACTTCTCTCTATTAATTTCACAAATAAGTTTTCGTTCTGTTTGGAACATATTAAAGAACACGCAGTTTTTACCAAACAAAATTTCAAAAAGATTTAAGCGGGAAAATAATTTGAGAAACTTCAAAGCTATCATAGATTTAAAACAGTAATTTATCAATTTTTCATTATCATGTTTTTAAAAATTAAGTCAAGGAAGGTATCTTAAAGATTTTACAATACATGAAATGAAGTTGTCAACAGAGGGCAAAGTACAGCTACTCTTGTTCTCGATTCCGAAGACTAATATCTCTTTATCAGATTGAACGCGTTCGTGCTTTACGATCCAGATACAAACCATTCCCCATCCTGTTTCACACGCTCCGTCAACTCAGCGAGATCCAAAATCGAACGAACACTGCACCACGTTGTAGGCGGCGGTCGCGAGTTCTTTTTCGGGGGCACGCAATCTTCAAAAACTGGGTGGCAAGGAGTTATCGTCGTAATGCTGTCTCTTATACNGCGCTACTGGCGGAACAACTAATTTAATCGTATTCACGACCTCGTCGTATATAGAGTGTGACGAAATTCAGGGGAGGTCACATTTCTCCGCGGAGGCGACGACGCCTGTCGACACCGTCTCACCTACATGTCTACACCTCTCCCCCACCACTAGGGTACAGTCTCCTCTTTCACTACGGTATACAAGTGGAGTTTGGATTTTGGAAATCACCGAATACAATTTCTAAAATGTAAATTTTTAGTAAATATCCCCGTTTTTCTTCCGTTACACTCAATCCCCCACCCCTACAAAAATACGAAAAAATCTTAAAAATATTACTTTCTCGATCTTGGACTTGGGGTTATGTTACGTTTTAGCTATGTACTGAACGGGACAATAATGCGGAAGGACTGCAAGAACACAAGAAAGTATTTTCCTAGGGGGTGGTATCTATTGCAACATGACTGACATAAAAAAGGGAATCTATTGAAATAATAAATCTAGAATTTAGTCATTTAATAGTTACGATTTATAAACTATAATTTCCGAATAATCTATAGTTTGATGATAACATGTACTTCTGAAGATATTTTTTTGTTTTATTAAATACAAATTTGTTGATATTACGTAAATATTATAACAGATACCGAACTATTTTCATTGTTAGGAGTGTGCAGAAATGTTGAATCCGCCTCTGCCTTAGAGCACTTGATCGGAATTGATGAGATGGTCCCTAACTTGCTTCCGGAGAGTATCTTAGTTTATTGTCCTCCACGTGATCATGCGCAGTTTCTTACAGCTTATTTGAAAAAATTTATTATTTTTATTAGTTAACATACGAAACCATTAAGGGTTGCAAATAAGTTGGACCATCAGTCACGACAGAAGATAAACTTGTAAACATACCAAAGACGTTAATTTTAAATACAAAACCAGGAAAAGTGTGAAAATAAATTTTATATTTGATATATTAACAAATGCCCAAGACGTAAATAGAAAATGGACCAAAATTTGAACTTTTCCAGAAATTTACTACAGACCTCGGAAAGAAAAGAGCACCCAATGCAAATTATGAGAAATGATTTATTTATGTATATTAATGTAATCTTGTAACTACAACGTTATAGATAAGGTGATCGATACACACATTTCAACGTGTATCTTGGATCAATAATAAATAAAAAACCATGTTCTATTTCTTTTTTTATTTGCTTTAAAATAAAAATTAATTTGGAATTACCATCAGCTACTATATGATATCGCAGGCAGCACCGGTGAGAAGCATTGGAAGGGAGAAAACATACGTAAATGAACACTAAACTCACATTTTTGCAGTTGTGTGTAATTACTTCACTGAGGTTAGCTGGTTTTGTCCAGCATGGTACTGGACGTCCGAAGTTAATACAAACAAAATGATTCCAAGCCTTTTAAACTCAATTAATATTTTTCTTTCGTAAACTATGTGAACAAATTATTAACTCTGGTTCCGCGAATACATTTATATTTTTCAACCACCGTACACGGAATAATTGCGTAATGCAGTAATTAATGAGTCTCAATAATAAGCCCTATGCTTAACCTAAATTTTCGTCAGTAGATTTTCGTAACAAAATGTTTATTTCTTAATGAACTCATTTGTACATACTAATGTAAAAAGCATTAAAGTATATATTATGAAGAAACAACGGGTCCGATAAGACGCATCTATGTATGCTTCCGCGGCCGGTCTTTATATCTTTTTTGTCCGGGAGAAACCGCGTCTCAGTAGACAGAACTACCAATGTTTCGCCTCTCTTGCTGTGGCCTTCTCCAGGGCAATATCGGAGAAGTACAGACCTAAGTCGCTGTCTTACTCTGCCTCAAATTTCTAAGTAATCTCCTCCCGAGTTACGCCAAACGCAAACGTATGTCTCCGTGACCGGAGCCAATAGTTTTGGTAAACAATTTGTATTAGCGTTAGGGAAATAAGTTTCTGCGTATTTGAGAATTATTGTAAATATCAAGAAATTTGTAGGTAAAAACATATTTAGTAAGTTTATATAGTAAAATATGATATTAATTTATTAATGAAATAGGTCAAACAACATATTTTCCATTATATTGTGACACATATTTTAAATTATATTTACAATGTAAGAGACAATATGTAAATTTTAAGTAAATTTTGTTATTCACATTTTGTTTAAACAACTTCGGTTCTCTAACTTCGATTGTTATTTCAACTTTCATGTAATTCTAATTATTTGTGGTTTAATTTTTTATGTTCAATTTAAATTACTATTGTAATTTTATTATTTAAATTCTAATTATTTTGAAATTTATTTATTATTGTAATTTCAATTATTATGGTAATTATGGCAATTATTATGGTGTTGTAGCTAATTAATTATTTAAAATTTTAAATATTATTTTAATTTCAATTATTTTTGTAAATCCCATTATTATTGTAATTCTTATAAATTTTGTACTGTATTAATTATTTTAAATTTCAATTATTACTGTAATTTAATTATTATTTTAATTTGACTTTTTTCTTCTGTTTGTGCATTTGCTGTACATGGTTTGGCGCAAGAGCGGACTTAAAGGTCTAAACCAAACCCAATAAATATTCTATTCTATTTAATATAAACTTCTTGGTTCGGGACAAACAAGACACATCTATGGCGAAAAAACGTAGACCGAGACATTTCAAAAAGTAGAAATGTAGTCGTATGTTGTTTTGTTTTTTTTTCGTCAAACGAATCACAACCATTTTCCCTCTGTACTTGAATCTTAGTCGTTCTCATTACTTTATTGAAAAATAAGTTTTACTATTTTCGAACATTTGAGATTTTTTAATCTATACACTCCTTCCCGCCAATGAAACACCGGTGCCAAAACTGAATGTGTTACCTTATCATGTTATGCCATTACGGTGAAACGAATTCGCTATATAAATATGAATAAAATTTCGCAATCAGTGAAATTGAATTTGTAATAGGGAATTTTAATACATCGCACAGACACAAATATAATTTTCAGTATGAAAATTAAAATGAAAGAGAAAACAACATTGTAAAATTGTCCTAATTAAAACAAACAAATAACATCTCATGGCGTAGGCTCTTTTGAATTACAGTTTACAATGTTGATTTTACATTTAATTTGGTTCTTCCCGTTTATTTCAGAGCCTGGACGGCGTATCTGATTGCTTAAAGTTATTACTATACTCAAGATCATTTTAAATGTTTTCGATCTTTTGTTGTAACCAGTAACCAGTCCTTGCTATAGTACATTATTTTCCCTAAATTAATAATGTGGTTGCGAGACAGAAGTCAAACGCAATGGAATACCTATTTACTAAATACATAACGTAATTTATATAAAACTAGATGGTTAACTCTCGCGAATTTTGGAATATTTAACTCAATAATATCAGAGAACGGCTAAATTCAAGTAAATCTGTGAAAATACAATGCGACTTTCAGAACGAAACCACCTTAAAACATTTTTAGCTCTTCTCATTCATAAAAATCGTAATGATGTACTAATCAATTGTAAGGAGAAACATTACTCGTATTATTGAGAGAATAACCATTTTTGATATGATCGTTTAAATAAAGTAATTTTTTTAACTTTTACTTACTGAATAAAAAATAATTTTAATAAGAAAGGAACGTAATAATAACATTATAAAGTCTTTACATTATTATAAAATAATCTTTATTTTGTTAAACACCACATTATATTAATGCATAATGATGAATGTAGTAAAATGTAAAATTTGTTGAGAAGGATACATTTCAGTTTTAAAAAACAGGAAAGTACTGCGTCAGATTTAATAAAAATAGGGAATTAAATGTATAATTATTTTCTCTAGTTATGATATTTTGATAAAATAAATGCATTATTTCAACGAAATGTGATGGTTTCAAATAAGTACTCATTGACTGACAACAACAAATTTATTTCTGATGCTTTGGTACAAACAAAACACATGAAAATATTATAAGACCTTTTGGAAAATCAATTAAGTTTTTTAACATTGTTTGGGAAAATATTCATCACTGTGGTATTTTTATAAATCGTGTAAGGTTTTTCCGGTAGTGTTGGAAATAAATCCTACCACTATTATTCAGTCTGACACTCGTACTTAGGAAGATCTGAAATTTTCGTCTCAAATATGCCATATAGAAGAGAATGGAGAAATATTCGAGAGGTAAGTGAACAAAATTAACTAGTAAAATGACAAGTGAAAAAACTGGAACATAAAAAAACTCCCATCACAAAGAAAAGAACAGAAAAGTGCTTGTTTCTTTCCGAGTGGAATTTTGATTCGCAACGCTGTCCAATATAATAAGTGTTCAATGAAACATCAATGGAGCTGTTTTCTTGAGAGCGTCATGGCCGAGTGAACAAGGGGAGTAGCTACATACATCAAAGAAAATGCTGAACGACACTCCACGGATATTCATGAGCAATTGATTTTGACGGAAAGGGGTATTACTTCGCTTCAAGGTCTTGACGGAGTCTGCGACCTAGCTGGGAATAATTATGATAAAAAACGTGTAAGAGGATTCGCATGGGGGAATCGAAGAACCTAGTTGTAGGAGTTTAAGTACCGTTCTGCACCACAAAAAAACTACCAATGTGGAACAAGAGAAACTTTCTCACTTGAGATAATGATTTGAAATATGAGCGTCTTAAACTGTATCATATATCAACCTCTCGCCTCTTATATGTCTCGTATAATTATGTTCAGAACTGAACGTCATTCGAGGTGATAACAGCTTCGTGGTGCACGCGGGCAGTGCATAGCCAGAAATGTGTGCTAACACGGAAAAAAATAAAAAGGAATGAAGAATTTTTAAAGTTTTATGTTTCTTAATTAATCAATCAAATGTAAAAATACTTTTGAATACTAATTTTTCAAATCTACGAACTTCCTAATACACATACAAATTATTTTGTCAACCTCCTGCATGCTTTAATATATTTCAA
>NNCF01126808.1:642600-652933 GCA_002313205.1 Laupala kohalensis
TATTATTAATAGTCAATACTTGAGCAAGGTGATCACTGTATCCGGCGATAAACACTTCAGAGAGATACGAGATTCCATTGTTGACTATAATTTGATCTAGCAATGTTTGAGATGAGCCGGAGAGGCGAGTGGGGTCATTTATCGTAGTAATAAGGTTGAAGGAGTCGATAAGTTTCTTGAATCGATTAACTGGTGAATGTGCAGAGTCGGATGGATGTGGAGAATGGATCTGCGTATTGTCATACTAATAAAAGTGAATTCCATGGAATGTCCGTAACGTGAAAAAGTATCCGATAAAATTATTTGAAATATTAATGCTATTAAAATTCAAAGTATGGTTAATATTGATGAGTTACAAGAGCACAAAAATAAAATACAATTAGCTGCTGATCAGTAGATGTGAATCTTCTGCCTGGATTGTGAAATAATTCGTAATTACGCAGAAATAAGTGAGAATTTCATGCCACGAAAGTAGAGGAATATGCAAACTAACATGAATTAAGAATATTATTCAAGAATTCCGGGCAAAACTGGGTAAAATGAGTTAAAATCTCGAGATCTCTTGTAGGAACATTACTACCCACCGTAGGGTAAAATATATCAATTTTGAGTACCAATTTTTCTTTGAATGTTGATATAATTTGTTGCATGTTTGTTTTAAAAAAATTATTTATGTTTTATTTCTCAATTGCTTTAAAATTTTAAATGTGCAGTAACAATTGTTTTAATTTCTTTTATTTCGGGCAACCCCGGGTAGTTCTGCTAGTAGCCTATAAAAGGACATTACCAATGAAAACTTAGAAGAATAGGTTGATTATTATCCTTCACGTGGTCAAACAATATTTATTACTACTTTCTAACTATAAATTAATAAACTTTATTGTCATAAAAGCAGTTGCAAACTGCGTATGACAAAGTGGAGGACAATAAACTAAGTTACTCTCTAAAACAAACATCCCATCAATTCTGATCCCAAGGGACCATCCCTTCAATTCCAAGGGCAGTGGCGGATTTAATAGTTATAAAAAAAATTAAACAAATACGTAGTGTTATCAAGTAATTATTCCAAAATGAATCAGACAGTCATAAATCTAGATTAATAATAACGATATTATTATTAAATGACATTCCCACCTACGGAAAATCCTCCACCGGCGGAAAACCCGGGCCAGAATGGGTACTTTAAATTACTTATGTTGTTAGTAAGTAGATGGGTAACAAATAAATGTATCGGATAATATTTACATAATGTTAATTTTATTCATAATTTATATTTGTTGAGTTTTACATTCCTGTGGTACACCGACGACAAACGCTAATCAATCATGAAAAACGTCACAAGAGAGCAAAAGACAGCAAACAACGTGTTCACATGAATTACAAACCTTTCTGTTCGCGCACAAAACGACACGGCAAACAAAACACCTACACAAAAGACTCACGATTCACAGCGTAGACGAAAGAGGACGGCGAGCGAATCTTCCAGGACTCGCGCGTTTCACGACACTCGTCTCCACGACGTTTATTTTTTTTTGACTGGTCCACAAGTGTCAGCGAGAACGACTTTTCTCTTAACTTCTTGTTCGCGCAAAACTTGGTCCTCGAGTGCTCTATCTTATTTGAGTTTTAAACGAGCACGCTTGAAGTATCTTTGTCTCCGGGTTACTATAACATTTTAAGACGATGCTAGTCAAAGTATTTAATAGTATAATATTAAACTCTATTTGTATTTAATTTGTTTGTTCGTTTTATGAATAATATAAGTAAAAACGACGATCAAATATATAACAAATACTTATTTGCCGACAAAGATTATATAAACTTGAACTTTCTTGGCATTTCGAAACTAGAATGGCCTTAATAAATTATATTAACGTCATTCTGGTCGTTTAACAACTTTTTGTTAATTTCCCCTCACAAACTAGAGCCTTCATTGGCGAGTACAATATCTGTGCAGAATATCATTACCTATTGACATATATAAAAAAATTATTTTAGAATTAATACAAAATCAAACGACCCGATTTATTATGAACAGACATATATTTACACTAAAACTCAAATCAATAAAATAACATAGCGTTTCAATCCCTTTTGTGGATCATCCTCTGGCAATGGGCTCACTTCAGTTGTAACTGAGCAACAAAACTAATATATGTCTGTTCATAGGGTCGTTTGATTTCGTATTAATTATATATCCTGATTTTAGAATTAATTTATAACTAGATTACGACAACACACTAAAAGGAATTTCAAATGCTTAAAAGATTCAGAAAGAAAAGTATTTTCATAATAATTTTTTTTCTTATAAATGACAATGCGACAATGTTTCATCCAGTTATTAAATAACCCATAGATATCTCAAATGAACTAAAAGATGTGTTTTAATGGGTAAAATCGATATAAACATATATTATGGCATACATTTATACAAATTTGAGATTTAATTATTTGTCGGCAGAGGAATTTAAGAGGAATCAACATCTTTACGATAAAACTCTGTAGTGGCTGTATGTTNGTTCAGAAAGAAAAGTATTTTCATAATAATTTTTTTTTCTTATAAATGACAATGCGACAATGTTTCATCCAGTTATTAAATAACCCATATATATCTCAAATGAACTAAAAGGTGTGTTTTAATGGCTAAAATCGATATAAAAATATATTATGGCATACATTTATACAAATTTGAGATTTAATAATTTGTCGGCAGAGAACCTTAAGAGGAATCAACATCTTTATGATCAAACTCTGTAGTGGCTGTATGTTTTCCCGTAACTGACGAATACGATACTTCAAAATAATTCGATATTATTTACTATATTTCACCACCAGGTATGATCCATACTCCAGATAAATAAAATATAACATTGTGTACTCATTTAATTGCAGCACCCCACCTCCTGTGAAACATGTTGCTTCCCGTTAAATAGTGATGGTAGTACGCAACCATGAAAACAACCATATAGAATATGTAACATTCTATTAGGACTTTATTATAAAATGTTCGTGTTACGTTATTTACGAAGAAAAACACAAATCTGCTGATAACCANTTTTATTCATAATTTATATTTGTTGAGTTTTACATTCCTGTGGTACACCGACAACAAACGCTAATCAATCATGAAAAACGTCACAAGAGAGCAAAAGACAGCAAACAACGTGTTCACATGAATTACAAACCTTTCTGTTCGCGCACAAAACGACACGGCAAACAAAACACCTACACAAAAGACTCACGATTCACAGCGTAGACGAAAGAGGACGGCGAGCGAATCTTCCAGGACTCGCGCGTTTCACGACACTCGTCTCCACGACGTTTATTTTTTTTTGACTGGTCCACAAGTGTCAGCGAGAACGACTTTTCTCTTAACTTCTTGTTCGCGCAAAACTTGGTCCTCGAGTGCTCTATCTTATTTGAGTTTTAAACGAGCACGCTTGAAGTATCTTTGTCTCCGGGTTACTATAACATTTTAAGACGATGCTAGTCAAAGTATTTAATAGTATAATATTAAACTCTATTTGTATTTAATTTGTTTGTTCGTTTTATGAATAATATAAGTAAAAACGACGATCAAATATATAACAAATACTTATTTGCCGACAAAGATTATATAAACTTGAACTTTCTTGGCATTTCGAAACTAGAATGGCCTTAATAAATTATATTAACTTCATTCTGGTCGTTTAACAACTTTTTGTTAATTTCCCCTCACAAACTAGAGCCTTCATTGGCGAGTACAATATCTGTGCAGAATATCATTACCTATTGACATATATAAAAAAATTATTTTAGAATTAATACAAAATCAAACGACCCGATTTATTATGAACAGACATATATTTACACTAAAACTCAAATCAATAAAATAACATAGCGTTTCAATCCCTTTTGTGGATCATCCTCTGGCAATGGGCTCACTTCAGTTGTAACTGAGCAACAAAACTAATATATGTCTGTTCATAGGGTCGTTTGATTTCGTATTAATTATATATCCTGATTTTAGAATTAATTTATAACTAGATTACGACAACACACTAAAAGGAATTTCAAATGCTTAAAAGATTCAGAAAGAAAAGTATTTTCATAATAATTTTTTTTTCTTATAAATGACAATGCGACAATGTTTCATCCAGTTATTAAATAACCCATATATATCTCAAATGAACTAAAAGGTGTGTTTTAATGGCTAAAATCGATATAAAAATATATTATGGCATACATTTATACAAATTTGAGATTTAATAATTTGTCGGCAGAGAACCTTAAGAGGAATCAACATCTTTATGATCAAACTCTGTAGTGGCTGTATGTTTTCCCGTAACTGACGAATACGATACTTCAAAATAATTCGATATTATTTACTATATTTCACCACCAGGTATGATCCATACTCCAGATAAATAAAATATAACATTGTGTACTCATTTAATTGCAGCACCCCACCTCCTGTGAAACATGTTGCTTCCCGTTAAATAGTGATGGTAGTACGCAACCATGAAAACAACCATATAGAATATGTAACATTCTATTAGGACTTTATTATAAAATGTTCGTGTTACGTTATTTACGAAGAAAAACACAAATCTGCTGATAACCAGCCAATTATTTGATAGATAGTTACTGTACTTCACAACTTTTCTTACAATCACAGAGATACCAATCAATATAACAAGGTCAATGTAGTTTAATTTAAAGATCGAATATATTGGTTATCACCTACGTAGTGGTAGACGAAAACAATATAATAACAGCAGTATGTTCAAATCACTTCATCGATGTAGGAACATTGATCGAAGGTAGTTCCTCCAGAAGATTCTCAAATTAGCAACATCCTAAATGAAATGTCACAATAATATATGTTTCAGAGGTCCCGCAAACTGTCGCATAGTGTATTGTATGAAATAATGTACGAAATAATGTCAGAACGATCAATGACATGAATTGGTGAGAGCAAAGAGACACAAGATGAGAAGCAAGAAATGTCCTTGATCGACATAACGCCTATCTGAGTGAAACATTCATTTGAATTTCTTACCTTCCATTCGTGCTCCACTTAATATTCGTCTTTAATATTCTCTTGCTTGGAAAATTATAGTTTTCAGAATATATTTATTTAACGATATAATGTATTGGGCAACTGTATTATGTCCTTTCCGATCATTTGTTTGGATATTTGGTGAATTCAGGAGGATTTTTTTAGTGGGTATTGCCCAAGAATTCGGTGAGTCCCACACACGGGGAAGAGTCACGTCGATTCTTCCCTATGGTGCGAAACTGCATTTTCCCCCACCTGCAAAGCCCCAATTTAAAAAAATCCTCTTTAAAAAGTTTGTCATAAAATCAAGAATTTTACACCATACCATCAATTTCGAAATAATGTACGATATTTTATTATCTATAAACTTATACTTGTACTAATAAGATAGCGTAATTATGATTTTGTAAAATCAAGTAAATTTTGTTTTGCTTTAATTATATGTTGATGACTACATCGTCCATAAAAGCTTTCACATTAATTTAAAATAGATAGTGATACTATTCCTTGTTTTAATGTATTGAACATGCAAGCTTCTCCTTACCAATGCCATTTAATACATCGCCTACCACTCAGTTAAAATAATACGTAAGAATAATTATTTTGTTTTATTTACGCTTTTTTAAGTCACTATTTTTTTAAGAAATAATAATAATTTATTAGTCTGCTTTTGCAGCACATTGTTCCATATCCACGGTTCTCAACTAGGATCATACATGTTGCCACCGTGTTATGATACCTTGCTGTTATTTAATTTTATTATAATTACAATTACCACAATGCGTCAGGAACTCGCGTGCTTGCTCGTCACCTAGNATATATTTACACTAAAACTCAAATCAATAAAATAACATAGCGTTTCAATCCCTTTTGTGGATCATCCTCTGGCAATGGGCTCACTTCAGTTGTAACTGAGCAACAAAACTAATATATGTCTGTTCATAGGGTCGTTTGATTTCGTATTAATTATATATCCTGATTTTAGAATTAATTTATAACTAGATTACGACAACACACTAAAAGGAATTTCAAATGCTTAAAAGATTCAGAAAGAAAAGTATTTTCATAATAATTTTTTTTTTTATAAATGACAATGCGACAATGTTTCATCCAGTTATTAAATAACCCATAGATATCTCAAATGAACTAAAAGATGTGTTTTAATGGGTAAAATCGATATAAACATATATTATGGCATACATTTATACAAATTTGAGATTTAATTATTTGTCGGCAGAGGAATTTAAGAGGAATCAACATCTTTACGATAAAACTCTGTAGTGGCTGTATGTTTTCCCGTAAATGACGAATACCATACTTCAAAATAATTCGATATTATTTACTATATTTCACCACCAGGTATGACCCATACTCCAGATAAATAAAATATAACATTGTGTACTCATTTAATTGCAGCACCCCACCTCCTGTGAAACATGTTGCTTCCCGTTAAATAGTGATGGTAGTACGCAACCATGAAAACAACCATATAGAATATGTAACATTCTATTAGGACTTTATTATAAAATGTTCGTGTTACGTTATTTACGAAGAAAAACACAAATCTGCTGATAACCAGCCAATTATTTGATAGATAGTTACTGTACTTCACAACTTTTCTTACAATCACAGAGATACCAATCAATATAACAAGGTCAATGTAGTTTAATTTAAAGATCGAATATATTGGTTATCACCTACGTAGTGGTAGACGAAAACAATATAATAACAGCAGTATGTTCAAATCACTTCATCGATGTAGGAACATTGATCGAAGGTAGTTCCTCCAGAAGATTCTCAAATTAGCAACATCCTAAATGAAATGTCACAATAATATATGTTTCAGAGGTCCCGCAAACTGTCGCATAGTGTATTGTATGAAATAATGTACGAAATAATGTCAGAACGATCAATGACATGAATTGGTGAGAGCAAAGAGACACAAGATGAGAAGCAAGAAATGTCCTTGATCGACATAACGCCTATCTGAGTGAAACATTCATTTGAATTTCTTACCTTCCATTCGTGCTCCACTTAATATTCGTCTTTAATATTCTCTTGCTTGGAAAATTATAGTTTTCAGAATATATTTATTTAACGATATAATGTATTGGGCAACTGTATTATGTCCTTTCCGATCATTTGTTTGGATATTTGGTGAATTCAGGAGGATTTTTTTAGTGGGTATTGCCCAAGAATTCGGTGAGTCCCACACACGGGGAAGAGTCACGTCGATTCTTCCCTATGGTGCGAAACTGCATTTTCCCCCACCTGCAAAGCCCCAATTTAAAAAAATCCTCTTTAAAAAGTTTGTCATAAAATGAAGAATTTTACACCATACCATCAATTTCGAAATAATGTACGATATTTTATTATCTATAAACTTATACTTGTACTAATAAGATAGCGTAATTATGATTTTGTAAAATCAAGTAAATTTTGTTTTGCTTTAATTATATGTTGATGACTACATCGTCCATAAAAGCTTTCACATTAATTTAAAATAGATAGTGATACTATTCCTTGTTTTAATGTATTGAACATGCAAGCTTCTCCTTACCAATGCCATTTAATACATCGCCTACCACTCAGTTAAAATAATACGTAAGAATAATTATTTTGTTTTATTTACGCTTTTTTAAGTCACTATTTTTTTAAGAAATAATAATAATTTATTAGTCTGCTTTTGCAGCACATTGTTCCATATCCACGGTTCTCAACTAGGATCATACATGTTGCCACCGTGTTATGATACCTTGCTGTTATTTAATTTTATTATAATTACAATTACCACAATGCGTCAGGAACTCGCGTGCTTGCTCGTCACCTAGACACTCTGGGTATAATTCCCGTGTGCAAGAAAAAATTTGTAGCTTTTCTCTTCAATGTCCCAGTTAATATAACTGAAATTCTAGTGTCAACATTAGTATTACTATTATTATCTAGCAGCGAGAATTTTCAAAAATTACACCGCAAGGATCGCGTTAAGCCTAATTCGCGACGAGGAAAGTATAAAGAAATAATATTTAGCAAGCGGGTGTTGATGAAGACGTTTTCTTCTCCGAATTGTGGCGAGAGAAGAAATTGTTTGAGGACAAGAAGAAAATGAGGGAATCATTTCGAGCAATAAAAGTGAAATAAAGTGGAGTTGCGTCAGAGTTTTCGACAAGAAACTTTAACTTGCCACCGAAGAACATCCAAGGTCTAAACTATCATCTACCAAAGTACAAAAAATTGTCATCACCATGTCTCACGAAGGGTAAGTTTAAAAGATGTTAGTAATGACTTTGATAAAAATGTTCCACTTTTTTACAATGAAGTGTGTACTAAGAAATATTCAGTGGTCTTATATAATTTATTTTTAAAAATCCAACAGTATTACCACTATAATTTTCAGATTCGTAATTTAACGTAACTAAAAGCCGACAACGCAACATGAAACAATCTGTTTATTATTCCAAAGCATTACATAAAAATAAAAATGCACGCATTATTGAATGTGAGCTAACAAATGTATGAAAGTACAAAATTAATTGAATAAAAAATACTTAAAAATCCTGATGCCTTATCAAAATATGTTAGATGGAATGTAGAAATTTTGCATATACGAACGGTTCTTTAACAGGTTATTTCTCACAGTTTGATCATAACATATGACCGCTCTCAGAATGTTTTATAATAAGAAATTATTAATAATAGTAAATAAATCGAGCAAATTCATTAAACAGGTATTTAGAAAAAAGGAACACAAATTATATCACAACTTAGTCTCAGGTTGCGCTGCACACGAGTATCGAAATATAAATGAAGAGCCGTCGGACACTGTTCTAAAATACTACGTTAGTAAAAAATACTGCATTAATCAAATATCATCATAAATACGTGTATTAATCGTATATTTAGTAAAATATTATTTTCTAAATTATTAACTTTTTAAACATTTAAAAGCAATAAAAATTTGTTTTTATTGTTTCCCAACAGTTTAAATGTGAATAAGAACATTTTATTGAAATTGATAACAAATTAGTTTTACACATGTTTTTTATTCCTTTTGACCCTCAAAGAGGAACACTCCATCCGCCCCGGTCTCAGATTCAAATTGACCGTTAAAACGTCATGTTTTCAAATCATATTAGCCCTAATTGCCGATACGAACGGTTCTTTTACAGGTTATTTCTCACAGTTAGAACGATCTCGTGAACGGGTCTATTTTTATTCCGCCGCGAGTCGTGTCGGCGAGGCCTCCTTCATCTCGAGTGCATTGTCTTCCGAAGAGCATGTTTCCGCTCTTATACTTTTGAGACGAGAGGCTACCGGATATATGTCACTCACGAAACGCTATTGTCCCTTTGTGGGTCGAGCGTTACTCTCAGCGGAGAGTAGCACCGTCCGCTACAACAGATGCGTCAAGTGGTGATCGACAATTTAAGAGAATTCTTGGAAATCCCAGATGAGAAACACAACAGGAGGTGTCTACATGCATGTACGGTCCACACTTCCACAACCCATCAACGTAATAGCACCCTGGTTCGCATTGAGGATCTTCTTTCTAATAATCATCATACTTATTATAAAACAACGAGCACCTCATTTTGTTACGCAGTTTTAAGATGTTTAATATACCCACACTCTTTTGAGAATTAGCTCAGCCTACAACATGTGATTCAAAGATGTGTCCAATCAAATGTTTTTCATATATAATATTGTAATATTTACTATAATTGTATTTAAACGTAAAATAATGTAAAGGGCTCTAATGACCTTGACGTCGACGAGCCCCAAACCCCAAGGAAAAATAAACGTAAAATAATTTTCAACAGAGCTTTCAGATATGAATCACAGATGGCAGCACTGCTTACGTAAAACGTTCAAGTTAACTCTGGTCACATGTGAGGTTATATCTGGCAGCTTACTCTAGTAAGCGTTCAAGTTATAATACAACGGCAAGCACGGTATTTTGTTAGACATTATAAAACGTTTCAAGCACTCAAACTGTATTTCTAGCTAAATACACCAAGGTTAAAATTGTGCTCAAGCACAATTTTGTCGCTAATAACGAAACATAGTTATCATTGTGAGGGAGGTATCCACGATTGAATCCCGAATTGGACGAAGATCCAAAGAGCATCTGGGGGTGAAACCCATTGAGCTTAGGGGGATGAAACGAGTTAATTGAATAAAATAAGATGAAACACAAATGAACAATATTACTATAAATATTTAAATGAATATATATATATATATATATATATATATATATATATATATATATATATATATATATATATATAT
>NNCF01126808.1:661969-715401 GCA_002313205.1 Laupala kohalensis
TCTGCTCTGACTGAGAGGGGTGATACAATATCCGCTCGTCGTATTGAACAAAATATATTTTAATACTTAATATTTTTAATAGTTAATACTTAATTTTTTTATATATTTTTCTCTATAAAGATCTGGCTCTTGACCACTCAATACAATGGAAATAGTATCGTGAGGACTTGGTCAATAAAGACAATTTCTTAATAACTCACCAACGTTTCGGTTTTTATTTGAAACCTTCTTCAGGGCTAATAAAAAACAAATATTCTATTGTTTGTATTATTGTTTGTCTGTATTACTATGTATGATTTTCTGTTTAATTAATTTCAATTGTCCTGACAGTAATAGTCATCTAATTGTTATTAGCCCTGAAGGTGGTTTCAAATAAAAATTGAAACGTTGACGAGTTGTTTTTTATTGACATGCCCTCACGATACTATTTCAAAAATATTTACATTTAAAACACAATTAATACAAACAAAAATTATTTCATTTCGTATCTTATGGCGAGGCTCGGGCCATTTGGTCTACTCTTCCATCTAATCTTAACTTGGTAAATGAATAGGGAAGGAGAGTGGTGGGATTGCCGGGGAACTTACGGTACCGAACCGATATTTGTTTGGAATAGGCGAGGGAAACCCCAGCTGAAAACCTCACCTAGTTCGCGCGAGCAGGGTTTGAACCCACGCTTACCACTCAGCAATACTGAGGTAGCGAAGACGCCACTAGACTATTAGACCACTGATATATGAGGAATGTTTTAGTATTTTACAAAAGGAAGTTTTAACATTTTTTTATTGCGTTGAGGAAAAAGATGTAATCTATCATAAGTTTCAGAATTATTCCTTTATAATCCATAACTAAAATTTATCTCAATAAGAATTAAATCAAGAAGTGTCAGTTTATACCAAAACGTAGAATTACTAATTTTTGATCGTTTTGTATTATAAAATAATATAATATCCAAGAATTTTTTTTCTGTTTTCAGTGGAATACGACTGAATAATAATTTGTTGAAAAATGAATACTTAGCACATGTACAAATAAATGGTAATGCCATATATTGTCTGGATTTTAGGTGCTTATTGCTTATTTTACTCACAAAACATTGAGAAATAAAAATCATGAACTAAATACAAAAAAAAAAAAGAAACGGAATCTTATCAACAAATGTAGAGTGAAATTGAGACAGTAGATATAAAGGTTTCCAATATTCATCTTCTTCCGTACACTATCAAAAGAAACATGGAAAAATTGTCCCCATAAAAAAAAAAAAAAAAAAAGATTCTTGTCAAAAATGATGACGTGAAATTAATACGCTGGAACTAATTATTTCCAAGTTAGCAGTTACTGTCCTTTTTAAATAACGACAGTAAAGAGTCAACAAGATTTGTTACTTTGGATAGATCCCTTGTTTGCAATTAAACTTTTTCTTAGTTAATCGAACAAGAAACAAGTATGAACTGAGATACAAACTATTTGTAATACACTCCTAGATATATTGAGCTTTCTATGAATATCTCCTCTGGAAACGTTACCTTGATACGTATAGTACTTTCCCAATACGAACGGGTACAGGTTGTACAAAGATAAATAAGTTCAAATTGTTATGGCATCGCATTTTATTATACAGAATAATTCACTAAAAAGCTCATCACAAAAATATGTAATGAACAGATAAACATATCAATACGTTTTCAGTGAGGTCGCGGCACATGGTTCATACTGAGACTCATTCAAATACGTAATTTTAGCTTTTTAACTGCAGAGAAATGGAATTATATTTTCTCGGTCTCTAAAGTAGCAAACGAAAAAGATTCTTTTAAAGTACCAATAAAAAGTCAATATTTCTACAGATAAATAAAATACAAATTATTTCAATACGTAAGATTGCCAAATACGTCAAAGATCTCCTGACTCAATTTATCTCTGTAATGATAACTTTTCGATATCTCGATCGCTTTAGGAAGTATTAGGACGTTTTCACTTAATCACCCCACCACCACCACACATAAAAGAATCGGCTTTTCTCAGAGCGAAAGCGGTAGCTAATAAATTGGGTAGCAATAAAGAAAGTAGTAAAAGTGAATTCTGTCATGGGGAACAATTATTTCAAAATTGAACGGATGTTAGTCTCTAAGGCTCAATTTCACCAAGTTCGTTTAACGTCGTAAACGAGATTTTCTGTGCAGTAAATCGTGATTATCAAAATGCGCGTTTCACCAACTTCGATTTACTAAAAAATCGCGATTTACACTTAAACGCTCAGGGACCCTTCGGTTACCAGCACAAATCGCAATTTTCTTCAGCACTGCAAGAAATATGGCGTCCATTTCGTTTGTTTGCTGGTGGCTTCGTTTATAGGTTATGTTGAGTGGCACGAGGGAGGCCCGCTGCTACCTACAGTGTCCGTTGGTGGCGTTAGTGAGCAACATGATGCGTTTTCCTCCCGTCATTAGTCTTCAAATTACCCATAATGCACTGTAAAACTACTACCAGCCCAGAGAATTTTTCAGAAACATTTATCAATTTAATCGACGATTAGTTTTGCTTGGTGAAACGCATAAAATGTAATCGCGATTCCATTTACCTAATCACGTCTAAGGAAATCGCGATTATTCTACATTTAGTGAAACTGGGTCTAAGAGTTATTTTAAAACTATTCTCAGAAATATATAATGATGGGTACAATGCAATTTTATAGTATTTGTTTGTTATCTCAATTACTTCAATAAAGGAGATACATAGTAGTTTTTTATTAAGAAGTATTGGTTAATATTCCCGAATATAACGATATTAATGTTTATATTTACTTCGTAAATTAAAATATTATTCAACTTTAAACGCCTCATGAGAAATGCAATGAATTAAAAACCAGGTTTCGTGAGAAAGGTCAACAGAGGAGACACTGAATACAAGTAAGAGTGTGTTCAACTGGTTATTTGCATGCAAGAGATTCTTAAATTACATATTCGTCCACCGGAAGTAGTTAACATAGTTTGCTACTGGCTATGCATACGATAAATATGGAGATGCATGTTGTTCAACATTATAGGTATGGTCATTGCACCCAAATACTACATTTCAAAGGAAAATTAATTATTAAAAAGTACAATAAACTTCACATGGAATGCGTGAGGTAGGCGATGGTCTATTACAAACCAAATATAAAACTTGCAATAATTTTATCTACGTTTTTTATGTTTAAAAGATCATTATATATGTTAATCATGAATTATGCCGTGTAAAAATAGCCAACCATAAATTACAGCGCTTTTAGTGAAACAACTTATTTGAATAATGGTCTCTAGTTTAGCTATTGTGTGACAGTTCTCGTTTAATAACGTTCTTAATTATCTGGAATGACAAGGAAAATTACGCACTGTTCGTTCCCTACATTGAATTTGCGACACGTGTCATAGTATTTTATGTCCATCCAAGGGAATTTGTTTAAAAATCGTCCCACCAAAGACTTTATGCATAAGAGCCCGTACAACCACAAGATAGTTTTATTCAAATGCTATCCTCACTTGCTCAAAATTTTATCTCACATTCTACGTTAAATTTCTTATATACAAGCTCTCACAAAAAATAAATAGATTTTATGAATTTCAATATGATTTGGATGTACAGCAAGTAAATACATTTGTCTCTAAGATAATGTTTTTAGGATAAATTTTTCTTTTCCCCATTCCTGCTTTGGAAACTTCAACGCGGTACAAGACAGCGAACCCCTTCCCTGACGTACTGCTCCAGTTTCTCAGCACTTCCGGTGCGCAATGTCGCCTTCGCGAGCCAACAGAAGGTCTTCAGTGGGTGGGTGGTTGGGTGGGGGTGTCCGTCGCAGCGTCCAGACGCCGACGGAGACACCGGTGGCGGGGGACGTCGTCGGTGCCTCGAGCCTCGCTCACTCGCTCGCTCGCGGCCCGGTAGCGGCCACCTCCTCCTCCTCCTCCTCCTCCTCTTCCTTCTCCTCCCCCGCCGAAGACCAAGTCGCCCCTCCAGCAGCAACAGCACCGGCGCGGCGCGCACTCACTTGCGGCCGCCTCAGCCACCTCAGCCGCTTTTTCTACTTCCCGAAATAAAACGGCGGTGGCGGCGCGCGCAGTCGCTCATTCGCCACCGATCCGCCGACGGTGCAACGACGTCTCCCTCCCCTTCGTTCCCTAGTGCTCCGTTCCGACGCTCGAGGACTCACCAGAAGAGGCTCATCGCCGTCACAGTGGTCGGAGTGCAGTCGCCTTGACAACCCCACACGCTACGTCCTCATCTGCTTCTGACGCACGCGCCCACATTCAGGAGACGCAACAATGAGGTAGGAAGACAATACGCGGTGCGTGGGCCGCTCAACGATTATGACAGCGATGTGTTTGTGATGGAGATGAAGTGTGGAGTGCGGTGAATTGTTTTGCGGAGGACTGACCTCGAGAGTGGATGTTCCGACATGCAATATCATCGGATAGGAATTTTTTTAAAAAAATCATCATACACTTATTAATGGATTATCTTCACACCATTTTTATTACTATTGATTTAATACAGAGTTAATTTCGTTTTGCAATGAATGTATTAAAAAATTCCATATTTATTTTTCTTGGCGCATTCGTTTTGTCTCCTAGCTTTTACCAGTTTACTCCAAATATGCAATACATGACCAACAATATTTCAATTGAAAATCACTCTTCAGGTATCAACGAGTCGTTATTAATTTATGAAGTTAAAAATATTGCAATATTAAACTGAGTATTTTCTATTATCGTATGCAACATTGTTGGTACCATTGCTATCATAGTTATATGTCCATTCTTTAACAACATATGTAAATTACGAGGAGAAAAAGTGGAATACTTTTTAATTATTTTTAACGAAGAAATCGTGAAATATAGTTATCTAACGTTCCTCTTGTAAGATGACAGTGAACAAATGGTTGTGATTTGAACACGCATACGACCATAAATAAAAATTGTCCTAGAAGAATAGAACAATTTGTCAATCACTATCTTCATACTGCGATCATTCTCTGTAGTAATCAAAAATCAAGTGGAGATTTCCTGTCACCAGCTATTGTATTTCACGTGTGCTTAACGAAAGAATGTAAGACCACTTCTTATCACGTCTTCTTGTGTAATGTAATGATAAACCGGTTTTTCAGTTAATAACGCGAACAAGCAAGGTCGTTCGTTGCTTACTCTCATCTTGATAGAATTTTCAATAACAGTAAGAGTTCTCGAGAGTGAGGGTTGCGGAGTCAGAAGCCCAAGTTATTACGACGCTCGAAACGAGTTAAAAACGAACTCGTTTTTAATTACTTTATTTGTGTTTACTTCCTCTGCGACTCAAGGTTAAATTTATTTTGATACAATCTTCACACCAGAAAATAAAAAACGAAAAACAATTCAGATTAGATCGGTGACCTTCATGAGTCAACCACTTTTATGGAGTCTTTATGAGTTAACCTATTATTAACAAAGCAGTCTCGGTTTTTCGAACACATTTCTAGTATAGTTTTGTATTGTATTTTTATAAGGAAGAATCTATAAGTCATAATTAGGCAACACGTTTATTGTGGTTCAGAAATATTTTGTATAAGTATACGACACTCAATATAGTTAATATTTTTAAACTACATTCACATAAAAGAGTAATTTTTTTCAATGGTTTAGTTAAAACTTGAGATCACAGACTACCGACAAGCAAATTTTAAGATTCGTCAAGTAATTGTATTGGTCGTAAACTCCTGTTAGTTTCACCTGAATTATATATAAAAGAAATCTAAAATCAATATATGTAATTTCCTTAACTTTAAATGTTTTTCTTTAAGTTTTCTTAAATAATTACATTTTTTACTTAAGGACCTATAGATCTGTCAGATGTTGTGGGGACTTGAATGAATAGAAATTTTGCCTCCGAAGATTAGCTGTAAGTATTTAATACCATACTAGTGTTCTAATGTACAACAATTTTCACTCAAGTAATAATATTAATGGTATGGGCAATGAAGTTCTCTTTATTGCTTCCGAAGCTTTCTTGGCCACTTGAGGAATTTATATACTTGCCACTGCAAAGAGTAAAATACTTATACAAATTTTTGCAAAATATATTATTTAAATTTGGTGACTTTAAATTGCGTGCTACTTGTAGCAAAAGCTATGTAGGAAAATTACATTATACATTTTTTTACTCTTATATGTAATAATTGGTATGAGTGTAATGTGTTTTGTTTTTTGATTGTTATTGGGAGTAACGTTGGAGATGTTTATAATTATTTCACAGTTGGATTTGCCCTTTAGTAATTAAAAAAATTAAATAATAATAATCATTGCAAATAAGATTTATTTCGTTTTTGTGGAACTGTATCTGACCAACCATTGGTCTTCCGTGCCACCATTGAGTGGGCGTGAGCAGACACTGCGAGAATAGGGAAGTACCGGAGCGCAGCATACCAAACGCGCCCTCGCCGTCGACCGTCTGCCCTCACGCCGTTGTTCGCGCCAAGCGTCCGACAGTTGACGGAAGCGAAGCGTCAATGCCATGGCCACTAGAAAGAGACATTACGTGCATCGGAAGGCATTACGCTCAGTGGGACTAAATCACGCGTGTGCTCGGAAATAAGAACGTCAGCAATTAGGAGAATTGATTTCAGGTCTCACGTACATTTTGCATGTTATATCTATTTGTAAGAACGGGCGAGAGGAAAAAGCAACAAACAAAACTCATCCTTTATGAGACTTGACATATCTTCGAAATCTCGTGATCATAAAAAAATTCGTACCTGTATCCCTTGGTACATGTACATTTTTATAAATTACATCAATAGTGCGGTGTATGTATTCATGGTTTACAAATAAAAAATCCTGAATCACAACCGATTAATTTTCATTCAACTTAAAACATATTCCAAGCTATAATAGCGGCGCCGAAGAAAGTATTGAAACACTAGTGTAAAATATTTTTTAAAAACTTAATTTTTTGTCGAGTTTAAAAATGAAAAGAAACAAGACAGCACCCTTCACTGAGCCATATACCGGAGAACTTTTCGTTAAAAGCAAAAGGGAATATTTCGTACCTGCCACATACGCATTTCGTGACACTGTGCGTCGATTGCGACGCCGGACGGCTGACCGTGGCCGTGGCAGTGAACGCGTAGTCGCACGACGCGCATCTCGAGCGTGAGAGGGCGTGAGAGGGCGTGAGAGGGCGCGCCGGCAGCGGCAGCAGGAGCAGCGACACTTGCAGACCTCTCACTCCTCTGCCCAACACTCGCCACTTTCACCACACGTGGAGATATTACTCCGTTTTTTATCACCATGGCATGTACCTTATTATTTACTAGCCGTCGCTCTATTTATTTTCCGCGTCTACATTCCTATCAGGTTTTGCGCAGATAATTTTTAAAATATTTTTTGCGTATATATTTATAATTGTAAATAATTAGTTATTTAATTTGGCGAATATAATTATAATCGTTAGAGAATCCGCACTAAAATGGAAAAAAAAATCACCAGAACTACTACCCAGCTACACTGGTAACTGGCGTATTTATAGCGTGAATAATCATTCTGTGATTCTTTGATGCAAATTTTAAACACATCATCAAATATTTAATATTTATTTTATATTTAATATTAAATTTAATACAAATATTTAATATCTATTAAATATTACCAGTCAAATAATACATAAAAGCACTATATACTTCAACTTTCTTCTTAATTTTGGTTTCTGATTTCTTTTTTTTTTTTTTGTTGACGTAATTACAAATGTCTATCTTTTGATATTTTAACCACATCTCTTATAAATTATGAAACGACCCTCATTCGTATAACAATAGATAATTTGTCATTAAGATGAATAAGTTTAATTTAAAAACTCTAATGTTACTAAGGCTTATTTGGAGAGAATCCCACCGAATAATGAGACATTTTTTCTTTACAAATAGAATATTCTGAATGGATATTTTGTTGTTTGAGAAAATTTTATGTAGGAAATAACACGAACGACTTCACAAGAAACTGTGTGAAAAATCTTATTTTAAACGACAACTTAATATTCTTAATTCCATATAATAGAAACATTTACTTCTCGTACCCTAGTCATTTTTTTCTTCAAAAAAGTGAATCTACAACAAAAACAATACAATTAACATAAAAAATTGCAGCCCTTTAAATATAAATCCACGTATGATTAATTTTTAGTAGAATGTTTGTCAGAATACATTTTATTACAATTTCTGAATATTATAAACTAAAATTACTGAATGAAATAGATCACTGGCATTAAATTCATAATTAGCTGCGTTCTAAAACTTTTATACTGATTAACTAGCTATGAAAAATGTTTCCCAAAATAAATATTTTGGAATACAAATACGTCATAAGTATACTTCTGTTCAATAAATGATATATCGCCAGAGACAGGTTATATGACATTCTCGGTGGATTAATATTTTAACGACTTTTATACAAAAATAACCCTTTTTTCTTGCGCCATTTACTCGTCACGGAAAATGTTATTTGGAAAGAGCAAATGAAAAACACGTTTAATCTATTAGTTAAATTATACATTTTTCTTGGAAGTATCTTTTAACAATTTCGGTTACACATCAAAAAGTTCATACTCACGTAGATCAAGGTCATAATGTGTCGTTTAGTGTTTTGGTATTGTGAGATCTTGCAAGTTATTACATAATGTAATTCCAATAAAAACGTAAAATTTAATTTGAACCAAAATTGTGTATCATTGAGTTGTTTGTAGATCAAAATCTTCACATGATGAAGACGTCTTTGTAGAAGCAACATTAAAATTGAAATGACAACATGGTAATGATTATTAACATGAGTGAATATTTAATACCGAAATAGAAATGCGTAAGATATTAATTAACACGCTAATTTTGTTTATATAAATATTATAAAACAAATTTTTTTTCGTGGTCCAAACGATCATAAAGATTTTTCATATTCATCTCAAACTGATGTCCGGCAATTTAACTTACTCTTCATTATAATTTTTATTCATTAAAGATCTTTTCTAATACAATATTCTGACGAAAAATATTAATATTCAGCCACCGTACCTGAAATTTAACACAGTAGCTAAATGAGAAAATTTCGTAACTGCTTCTAATGAGCATCAAGTTATTTCAGAAGAATTTACCCAGCAGCTATTGACAAGGTGTTATTTGTCTCTTTCCTTCGCTCAAACGAAGTGTTAAACTACTTGATGAATTGAAATTCTCGTCAAAATTGAAGAGGGAATTCAGAAAAAGATGATACAACTAAATTTGGTATGCATGAATCAACCCATGATCTCGCATGTGAAACTTACAAGACATCAATTACAATGATTAATGGTTTCTTCCGTTCTTACGAAATAAATCTATAAAACTCTACTCGACCACAAAAAGACCCAAAGATCTTTCTCGAACAAAAAAGGAGATTTAACTTCACAGATATACACATTGCCTGACACTGTTACAGACTCGTCAAGACATTTATATTTTAACACGACCATTCTATAGTGTCGGCGTCTTCAGAGTTATTTTTGCCGCCGAATGAAAAATGAGTCACAACAGTCCCATTAAGTCGCACACAAAATGCTCTCACATAAACGTAGCAAGCTCCGGGCGCCTTGTTAGTGCCATACGTTCCTGCAAAACTTCCTATTTATAGCGCGTATAAATCACACGCGAGCTGTCGCCTCGTTTCATATATGGTACGACCAGCATTGCGCAATACGGTTCTCACAACTTGAGTTCCCAATCGTGACCGACTTCACATAAAAGCACCCAAAATAATAATAAATACAGAAACTTCGTCCATAGAAATAAATTTAAATTTGACCAAAGTAAGCAGAATATTTTATTTCACAATACATTACAAAACGTGTCTGTTTGTATTTTTAATTTACACCTAATGATAATATTAAACGGTATCGAACCATCGTGTGATATTGCAGTTGTATTTTCAAAATGTGTTCATTAAATAGACATTTTGTGAAGGAAATAGTGTGCTTGTGGTCAAAATTAAATTTATTACAAATTCACGCAGACGCTATGCTTAAGCTTTATCCATAGAATCCAGAAATTCGAAGTGATATTTATACAAAATTAAACATTCTCTACGAAATGACATTTATTTCAATCCAAGAACTCTTTCTCCAGGTGTCATTCGATGTCTAGGTAGCGTGGGTTCTTTAAATCTAATTTTTTTCCCTTGCAAATTTGTGTTCTTTATTTTTTAATAACTTTTTAATATTTTGATTGTGGTAGTCTAGTTGAAGCGTCTTCGCTACCTCAGTATTGCTGAGTGGTAGAGCGTGGGTTCAAACCCTTCTCGGCCGAACTAGATGAGGTTTTCAGCTGGGGTTTCCCTCACCTACTCCAGACAAATGTCGGTTCGGCACAATACGTTCCCTGGCAACCCAACATCTCTCCTTCCCTACTCCCTTAGTCAAGTCAAGGTCTATTAAACAGACCAGATACAATGACCTGAAGCTCACCAAAAGACAATAAATAAAATATTTATTTTCCAGTTTTTGAAATTCTTTCTCTAAAACCAACTGAGGATTTATCCTTATCGAGTGGACTTCTACAATAGTTTCAAAAGTCATTTTGTAAGAATGTTTCTGGGTTATTAATACAATACTAACTTGACCAAAGTATTTACCACTTAAATATGTGTCATTTAATTATTTTATCACTCAAATGTCAGGAGGTTTTAATTTTAATTTCGGTCTTATATCCTTTCCACTGACACGTCACACATCTGCTGCACGTGCTTCATAAAAGAAATCACTCGTGTGTCGAAACGTATGACGGCAAACAATATGTTTTATTTCATAAACCCATGTTTAATTGGCGCCTTATTAGTCAACTAAGGTAATATCTTTGTCTTCCTGCGGACAGAGTCGTGTAGAAAAATAACTAGAAAAATGTGACTCACTCTCGAATCTCTGATCAATTAGGCAAATCGATTTCTCGATTGAGAATACAGTTGCTGCACGGATATAAAAATGATTAAATAAAACAATTTTAGTATCGTCTTATTTAAATACCAGAAATTTAGTGAAGTTAGTTGTATGTAATGTTCCAGAGACATAACAAAATTTAAAGTTTAGTAATTAATTTGTTTCAAGTGTAACAGTAACTTTGCATTAAAAGTAGACCCAATTTGTAATGTGTGTTTTTATCACTTTTTGACCATTTATTCACGCTGTAACCATTAAACTCTGAATCTACCCAAACCAAGTTGCGTTTGATGTGTGGACTCATAATATAAAATAAAATGTGTGTCTCTACATTGAAATATAACTGATATGGCAATAAAACATACATATTACGTGGCATACGGAATATTATAAGTTTAAAAAAATTTCATCACACCTGATGAAATTTTAAACAACTTCTTGAACTTTTTTGATTTTTTCTTAATTCTTCCATTGATTATTTCCGAAAAAAATATAAATAAATAAAATGACTTTTATTTGTTATATCTCAATTTTATTTGCAAATATTGATTTATTACAGCAGATAATTTTGTAACGGAATTTAAGGGATGACTCGTCAAAAATCAAGTTCTTCGACAAGAATCCTTCCTTCCTCTTTTTCTGTTCAATCTTCGTAATTCTAAATTTGGAGAGATGAGTTATTGAATCTTAAATACAGGGAACTGGGCTAACTTTAGAATGCTAAACCGTACCTTCCTTATCTCTACTTTATAATCATCTCTTCTTGACCTTCCTTTGGCCATTGTGATTTGTGCTGTGATTTGATTTGGGTCATCCAAAACATCTCGAAACGAACCTTGGCGAACGAAGGCATGCAATCCGATGCCTTGATTTCTATGATCCGACGGCGCAAGGGATCTACGCTTCGCATTGGAGAATGAGAAGAAGCAATGTTGAGGACTAACAACTCAGACAAGTAAACATTAAACGAGTCACGACTAGAAGCGAACTTTTTACTCCATTCTCCGCCGTATTTTACACTAAATGGCGGTCGTTGAATACAGTGCAGTAACGTTTATATTGGAATTCTCGTCAGGTAACCATAATGTCTCTCTGTTTCATTGTCTTGTTATAAAACTATCCCAACCAATTAACTTGAAGCACGACAAAAGTTCCACATTACGATTATATCAATTTATAAACCAATTTTTCGTATATCAAAATTTCCATAGTTACTAGAATGATTCTAGAACCGAAAATAAAGTGGGCAATGTACTAGGATTCTGCGGTTATGATAAAGTGCCTGGTCGAAAAGGAAAGATCCACAAATTATGTCTTGTCTATGTTTTTTAAATTATTGTTAACAAGGAAAATACCAAAAAGAAAACTGACGGAAATGATGACGAATAGTAATAATTTTATAATATATTTTTCAAATATGAAATATAATTTTTGTACTGTAATACATTCGACAACAGATTTATGCAAAGTTGTTTCTATGCGCAAATATGCATAAGTATACATTGTATCTTATTTAGACAAAGAATCAGAAATTTATGGGCGTAAGGCAAGAAAATTTTGAAAACTCTTAAAAATATAACAAAGTCCAACATATTGCGACGAAGAATCGTTTTTCAGCACATGTAGAAATTTATGTTGAGAGTTACGAAATCAAAAATTATTTATTGTTATAGCGAAAAATAAAGGGATTAAACGTTGATGTATATGAAAAAATACGTGACTGGTATTTTCGGAAAAAAATATAAACATTTAAGGAAAAGAGCGTCTCCTAAATTAGACAAAGATAAAAAAGCGTTAGAAATTGCAAAACGAATTATAATTCAGTGTAACAAGAGACGTGGCGGGCACTGCAATCGTGACAGAAGACTGACACTAAAGCACGGCCCTCAGCATGTAGCTACCAACTCAGACGATGTCCTGTGTTGGTCTTGCCGCCAGCCATTTCGCCAAGAAGCGTAAACCGGTTGTAATCATGGCATTACTGAATTGCTTCTGGCCATGGGGCAACTTGGGAATGGATGACGAAATGTTTAATTTGAGAGAAAACGAATTCTCATAATCATTACTTTGCAAGTATAGGATGATCCTTAAGTACAAGGCTGCGTCATAAATAGCAACTACATAGAATGTCTGTTATTATTCCTTTCTCATTGGAAACTAAACAGTGGTGAGAGTGCAGACTTGAATATTGGGCATTACTGAATTAGAATATTAGTTCAACATAATGAAGAAGTTCAAGAGTTTTATGGAGGTAAATGATACGACGTGAGATCAGTAAAAATATTTTGTGTGTTTGCATATTCATATGAACTGAAGCTTTAGAAACCAAATGAAGCACCCTGGAGATACTTGCCCAATATATTTATGAACTTTGCTAACACTCAACTACATTATATAAATAACAGATATTAACAGAAATCGATATTACCCAGTTAATTTCGTTAATATGTTGAGTATAAAATTCATACCAATAAGAATTTAATTAAATGAAAAATTAACTTTGTTATCTGTTACACCACCGCTTACGAATAATCTATTTATTTTTGCTTATAGGACACTCTTTTCATGTTTTGAGAATTTTGAAGGGTGACTGACAGGATTTTGAGAGTCTTCCTTTTCTCGCAGAAAATTTACTAATGTTTTCTGACAACACCATCTTTCACACGGTAACAATTCTCAAAAGAAATATTTATTTTTTCCAGCGCTCGGGAGATATGACCAACTTTTAAGACACTGCGAGATATTACATGTGAAATTTTAATTAAATCACCTACATCATCTTAAAAATGTTAATTTTCTTGGTTACTGGATATCTTTCAATTTAATACCATGGAGATTTGATTGAGAATAAGAACTAAAAGTGTCTTTTATGATCGGTCAAATTTGTGCTTACAGTACTACCTTGACAGTACAAAAGAAATTCCTCTTTCTTTTCTCCTTCAAAAAAAACAAAAAACAAAGAAAAAAATCTCATATCACCGTCTCCGCCGACATGAAAAAAACGGGAAGCTCGTGTAGCAGCAGCAGCAGAAGCAGCAATATGAGGTGTAAGGAGAGGAGAGGAGCCGCTAGGACTTGGAGAAAAAACGCATTTTGATTACCCGCGAGCGTCTTCCGGTTCGTTGAGGTACACCCGGAAGCGTTTTGGCAATGACATCCCTCCGTTACCAGACCCTGCTACAAACATGGATATTGCTTCCAATGCTATCTATCATGAAACCATTGGTTCCACACTGGCGAGTCTTGATGTATTTGTGAGAAACAAACCCGTAGTAAGTCCAAAACGTTAAATTTTTTTCATCAGAATCAGAACATTAAGGAATCCCATCACTAATCTAAAATACTTGGCAAATATCAATATTCAGTGGTAAAATTAATCAACACAAAATATTGCTTCGGTATCTTATTTATCTTGCTCACATCAAATTTGTTCCAGTCATCTCAGAATCACTGAAGACGTTCTCATTAATTATCAATAATGTTTTTAAACAAGCATACGATTTAACATTCTAAATTTAAAAAATACATTATTCTCTCCAATTAAAATAAAAATATTTCGAAGTTGATTTTTCATCTTTGGGAATGGTTTAAATGTACGAACAAATGCAAGTTATATTTGTTGAAACCTTACAAAAATATTCTTATGCGTAGCACCTTGAACAGCAAACCTGTAAATTAAAAAATGCGTATGTTGAAACATAAATTTATGTACGAAAAAAATAACTTTACATTTGTTCCCGTACAGTAATTTTTTTGCTTTTCTGATAGCAATGTTCCGCATAAATATTATTTTCTTTGTTATCCTGCTGGTAGCGCATTTCTCACAATACAAGGCAAAAGATTAAAGAAAACACTACCATTAATGTTATAGCTCTGAATTTACCAAATGTATCGAACCGCTACTAGGTCGACCATACAATGCGAAAGACGTGAACTCGAATGTCGAACAAGCAATAATTCGCCACTTTATTACCCCTTGGTCTCAAAACTCCCAGGATGAAAGGCCCTCGGAGCGGCGGAGTCTGCCAGAATTCATTGTAGTTGCAGGATGGAGAATCAACGCCTTAAGGTCCTCTTCCCCCGTTATAACTAGCCTTCGTGACTACATGTCCCATCCTTTCAATTCAAGGAGCCTTCAATTCCAGTACGTTATGTTGCGTGTAGACGGTAAATATAGACTACTATTCAAAATTGAACCTGGACCTTCTCATCACTCAGCTATCGACAGCAGCATCAGTTTACCTCTGTGTGATAATCGAAGGACTAAATTTTGTGATTTGACTCGTAATTCAATCGAGAGCGATAAAATTATCGAAGAATTTCTATTGTATTTGTGTTTCCAATCCTAATGACATCCTTTCTTTGTGAGACATTGTTGACTTGTATTGCTATAATGCTATGCGTCCTTCACGCATCGGTGCTTCTTCGAACATGAAAGATGTTTATCTTTATGGGCTGCATCCTCACGTGTAACATGTCCGTTTACATCTACAGTTTGTTTCTTTGTCAACTGCCTGAGACTACTACTCTACCACTCCTCAATTTATTTTATTCACCTATTAACACTCCGTGTTGTTGCACTTATACAATTTAGTTTGTTTGAGTAAATTGACACGTGAATAGTACATTTCTCCCCTACTTCCCATGAAGAACTGTTACCCAGGGTTCCTGAAACTTTTAGTACACCTTCTGCGCATTTGATACAAAAATATATTAGCTCGGTACATAAAGTATATCAGTAGCTGGATATTTCATACGTAGGTTCGAAACATCCATGGAGGCTATCAAATGTACTCTATTGTTAGAATGTTTCTTATACCCTACATAGAAACTTACTACATAAAATTCATTGTGATGAACACCAAAGGTCGATGAAAACTACAATAACGTGACTACAAAAACAGGCCACTTTACGTCTCAATACCTATTGTGATTGCGTATGCGAGTACTCCATCAGCTTTAATATTAATTTCACTTCATAGCATTTCATTGAACATCAGCTTGATTCGTGAATGTCACATATTCTGCTCCATTCTCTCATCTACTCCATAGTTGATGTATTCCCTGTTTACATAGGACAATTCAGTAAGTACGTATTCTAATGAAAACTGCGCTTGCACATTTTTATCATTTTATGAAAAATTTGAGGAGAACATACTAATTGAATCATACAGTATATTTGTCTCTGTTAACAGCCTCGACTGTTCCTCCGATCTCAATCACCAAAATAAGACAATTAAATTGCCATATATATATATATATTCGATTTCATTGTAGCTATCATCAAATGCATTTTACTAATACACAAAACAAAGTGAAAATAATCTACTCACATATATCGCATCACTATACTAATATATTAGACGAGAAAATTGTCGTTCAAGTCTTTTTCATGATGAAATTCCGTAATTTTCTCCATTAACTCCACGTTGTTTATTCACTTTTATAAATCAAATAGTTTACCTGCAGTTTTTTTTTTTTTTTTGCTTATTAAAGCGGTCAAATACAAATAAGCAAACCAGGTGCAATATGGGAACTTCCAATTTCGTTCCCATCATCTTCACCCTCATTCACTATCCCCCACAGCCGGCCAACGCCCTCCAATGCCCTTTGACGCGATCGTCTTCACTCTCACGCGTGCCTCGGCATCCGTCCAACCCACAGCGACATCCACCGCCACCGGCGACTCCAACGGCGCCTGTCCAGTCACGTCCACACGGACGCGATGTGCAACTGTGCATTTGACCAGACACTTCGCTGGCACCCTGGCACCGACCAGCGGATTCCTGGGAGGCGTCGCTCCCTCGGCTAGAGATTGCTGTCCCGCCGCCCGTGTGAAAGAACAATGCCAGGAAGACGAAGAAGCTCATATTCGCGGAAATGGTTCACAATCAGCGACGAGACCGTAATTTGCGTATTTGCGATTTTATTCCGAATGCACGAACGGAATGAAAGTGTACCGCGAAACGTGACGTCACGATTTCGGCTTTCATTCGATGGCGAGTTTAAAATTGAAGTCGACTCTCAACAAAGAGGTTCTCAAGGGAAATGAAACAAGAGCAGTGAGTAAGGAATCCCCAACAGCTGTTGCAGCTCTAGACTCCAACTACGTCTCGCATTTCCGCTCTCAATATACCAGATTTATAGTAATTTTCTACTCATCATCAGATCCAATATTTGAACCATCTCCAGTAATGATGTCAGATATATCGACGTGCAATTAAAACAATGATCTCTTGACTATTTCAAAGACGAGAACGATTTACTAAATCGAACCAATAAAAGTAAAGCATCTATTTTTAAATAGAATTACATTGCACTAAAGTTTGTACTTTGGTTATGTCAAACATTTTTTGTGTTATATCGGAGAAACAAATGAACAGAACTAATATAAATCGGAGACGAACAAATTGAAAGATGATGAAACAGATGAATAATTCCGTAATATTCTTGACTCTCTCAGTTGTCGTCACCATCTGTCAACGACACTAATTATCAGCTACTAATGAAAACGTTCGCTAATTATTCAGGACATTTCTTGAATACCAAGGGCGTTCACGTCGGAAAATGCCTAATGGAATCCCTTTTCTTACTGTTGCACGTTGGTAGAAAACAGAACGTTGATGTATGCATTAAAGATCCGATGGTTCAACAACAAAAGAGTGTAAATGAACGTATCTGTTTAAGATTCACCTAGGCGTAAAAAAAATTATACTTCTATTCAAAAATTTGTCTGTATTTTCCTGTTTTTATATCTATTATTTATATCTTATATCTAATTGAGTTTCACGACACCAAATTGGCGACGAAGAAACCTCTCATAATTCAAATTAGAATTTGATTGTAAGAAATTAAAGAATCACATCTCAATTTTTTTTCGTCAATAACTCTCGAAACTCAAACCGTGACGTGAACCGGAGTAACCTCATCATCAAACCCGGTCCTTCGGAAGTTAAGTGCTGCACGCTCGCTTGGCATATTTTACAAGTCCACGTCACTGCGCTACTATAAGGTGGCGACAGGACTTCCTTGTAAATCTCACCTGCAGCAGTGAAAGGATATGACCCCGCAGTCGTGAAGGCACTCGTCTTTGCGCAGAAGGTTGGTGCTCCTGACTTAGGGGTCACGTGATTGTGCATTCAGGACGCGACGCGCAGGGAACAGGTGAGCAACGTCAGGCGCTCGGGGGAGGATCAACTGGCGCTTGGGAGAAGAGGAGGAGTTAGGGGAAGAACTGAGAAGGCGAAGCACGAAATGATGAGGATTAGAAAGACGAGGGAATAACTCGGAGATTGAGAGGACAAGTTGGAGGTAGAAGGAGAGAGACTGAAAAACTAACGCGATGGTTCACAAGAAAACTGCATAAACAAATTAAAGGAAAGGAGTCAAGATTCACAAAACAATTCATTGAGTGAAAAAAAAGGTTAAACCGTATTATGACATTCGATGAGAATGACAAACGTCAAAATTCGTGTTCTGTCGAAAGTAATGGATCTTATTTTTATCTGTAATAAATCTTACCTAAAGAGCGTCTAGTTATTTCATACCACGCATTCTTGTAATGATTCTTTATCAAATTTATTTCATAACTTGAGATTTTATCAAGCACGTTCCTCTTTTTGCAGGTAATTAAATTGAAAATTCTTTTAGTATCATTGTATGTTTTATGTAATTTATATATTTTAACGAATGCTATGAGTTAAAACGGAGACAATACCCAACTCTATACATGACCAATACGCTTGATTATACAAAACATGAATTGATTCCCTTGTTTTGTTTTTTGGTATAGTCGGTCATATATTTAAATATGTCTCTCATTTCTTTATTTACTTCTGTTTTCATCTTTATTCAAATCCTTGTTCGATTTTCTAAATACTTGTATTATGTAATTGAGTATTTAGTTATAATACATATGAAGAGACAATAAAAAAAGGTGATCCAAAGTATAGATGTACGAAAACAAGAGAAAAATTTATCGGGATCCCTACTACACGCAGGATGGGAAGATTAAATGGGCGTATGCACACGTCATAGTGAAGAAGTTGGGATGTTCCTCAGCAGGAGGAAGATAATAAAGAAAGAAATAAAGAGAGAGAGAGAGAGTATGAGCACGTGTACGAAATTAACTTTACCGCAAGATGAATGTGTTGTGCTAGAATACCAGATAATTTACCTCAAGACGACCTAATTTGACGGAGAGTTTTTGTTCACTTTCATGGCATTAGAGCACTGAGATGGTCCTCACGAAATTTAGACTTCACATTAAGGCTTGTTATTTGTGCCAGTGTCTTTTTTTAATGTTTTCTTTGAATTTTCATGTACATCCACCTTTCTTGGTTCGTGTCTTGTCTATGTCGAATAAAGCAGAATAACGAAGAGAGTATATTTTTGGTATGCATCGGCGAATTTCACTTAGTAAGCAAACACACAGAATCACGATTTACCATTCGTATGCATTAAATGTGCTTCAGTGACTTTAGTATGCATGAAACTGAAACTACGTTATCGAAATAGCAAATCTCTCACTCACACATACACATCTGATATAATTCCTGAACTTAGGAGATAGCGTTGCCCCGAACTAATTCCGATAGTAGACATATCAAGTTCAAAAAGGTATTATTCAAAAAAGTAAAATAATGTAATTATTACAAATTATGACGATTCAACATACTCTAACTCGTATTAAAATTCCTTGACTCGAGTTTTGAAATTTCGTCAAAGTGACACAGCTTTTACGAGCTTCCTTTTACTCATCACACTTATTCATTTCACAATAAAATTCAAAGAAAAAATTTCAAACACTTAACACTTGGACAAATAGATTAAGTTAAATTGCTTAATGTAAATTAGATACTCCATAGTCTATCCCAATGTGCAGAATTAATCAAAAGTTAATTTCATTCTAAATATCTGTATTCACCATTTTTCCCCATGTTCCAATATATGTTGCATTTCGTTAATTATACAAATAAAATTTTCATTTCATAATCAATTTCTTTTCTTTCTCTCTAACCTCGATTCTGGCACTGGTTAAATTATTATTCATACATCATTTTAAAAGAACTCCGCGCATTACTGATAGCATCAAAAGTGTTTCGACAAAATTTAAATCCAATTTTATGGGTGTCTTAGTATCGGATTGGAATTTTAAAACGTATTTCAAAATACTGAAATAGCGTCTGCGACGTCCCGCGAGTCCGATGCAACGTCGGCGCCAGAAGGTCAGGAAAAGACGATAACCTCAAGGGAATCAAGGGAGATAAATCTAATGGGATAAATCTAACGTATTCCTAAGCTGTTGTGAAATACTACCCAGAGTAGTACTTGTATATCTAATTTTCTTTGAGATTTAAAACTTAACAACCATAATGTACACTATAAAGTATATTTTGGATTGTTTTATATATAGACTCGCGAGTTGTATATGAAAAGTCATCCCTCATATTATCAATTAGTAAAAAAACTTGAAAAAATAACAAAATATTCATTTTCTTTATTCAGTTACGTCATAATGGTATGAAGAAATTTCCGTTAACGTACCGGGTTTTAGGGCATTACTCCAAAATGTATGTTACATATTATACAAATACAACGTAATTTAAAATGTAATGCGATTACTATCATTTTGGCAAATAAATTTCTTTAGTGTTTCGACATATAATTATATAACTTAAGTGACTTTCCGCTTTAAAATTGTAATCACGGAGGAGAGCTAAGAGCTAATCATTAGGCTAATCACTATGCGATCATCCTCAGTAATTAAACAGCGAACAAACCCTTCGCTTTCTGAAGAAGAAGCTTCCGAGTTGCGCGTGATTCGTCATCCTTCACATTCCACCTTCCGTAAAAGAATACTGTATCTGGGAATTTTAGAACTCGACGATCAAATAACAAATATACCCGACCCTATCCTGTCCCGGGTGTTTCTTCGATTTTCCTTCGGGTAGAGGAGGATTTTATATACAGACTTTCTAGGTTCTTACATGGGGACGGCGGTCTCTTTTAATAATTAGCCTTGAATTAAGAAATTTTTAATAGATGCCACTTATAAACAATATATTCCGAGTAATCCATAATTTGATAATAATATGTACTTGTGAAATAACTTTTTTTGTGTTGTATTAAATACAAATTTTTTTTTATTGATATTATAACATACCTAAGTATTTTATTCCTATCTCAGGACTGTTTTGAAATGGTAAAAAACGGCATCCACAGCCGCATACGATAGAGAGTATTCTATATCCCCTCACTCTGCACAAGTAATGAACGAATTTCATCTAATCATTCTACAGCAGTCGAGACGGTTACCCATTTGGCCGGTTAATCCGAGATTCGTGTGAAAAATCTATTTTCGTCCAAAAAGATCCCACAATTTCATGAGGTTATCACGAGACGTCATCGCAACACATTTTGTTGCACATAAAACAACACGAACAAAAAATGATACTTAGAATGATAGACATATGTACATATTTTAACTCTCAACTCCCGAGTACCTAATCGTGGAAGAGTGTTTGCAACGTCAACAGCCAGGTGAAAATTGCGACGGACCGGGACTCGAACCCGGGTCCTCCTGCTCTGGCCGCAGGTGTGCTATCCACTGCACCACCCGCCTCGACTCCCAAGTCTCTATGCACCTTCCACCTCGCCTGATCCGGTGAACGTGAAGGGGGATGAGATCCAGGTTCACTGGATCAGGTCAGATGGAAGTTGCATACGGACTTGGGAGTCGAGGCGGGTGGTGCAGTGGATAGCACACCTGCGGCCAGAGCAGGAGGACCTGGGTTCGAGTCCCGGTCCGTCGCAATTTTCACCTGGCTGTTGACGTTGCATGTGTACATATTGATTCATAGAAAAATAGCCTAGAGGGGTGGTGAACACCTTTCTCCTACCCCGTTCTGCCTGGCATAACACAAACATTGTACAGCTAACGTCGCGTCTCCCCGTTTAACTTTCCAGCAAATGCCCGTCAAATAAGCAATGTTGGAATCACTAACTGCAAGCTATTATACGTTTAAAGGGAAAAAAGAACCGTTTCACGGCATAGGTCGGTTAACCCGAAGACCGAATGATCCGAGGCCGGTTAAAAGGGGTTCTTCTCTATCTCATTACTCGTGGAAGGTGATATAAAACCAGGGTCAGAGTGAGATTCAACTGTCTAAACGTGAATACTACTCAAATTATTTCAAGAACCACACGACAAGGACATAAAACTCAGAAATATCATTTCACTTTCCATTTCTTTTCGAGAACAAGGTTTTAAAGGCCAAGAACAATTAGGAGAATGATCTCTAATGAATGGATACGTCAAACACTCCGCTTCGTGTGAATCACACATGTCACTCGTATACTTTTACTAATGACTAAATTAAACGTCTCATGGTATTTAAACTTCATTTGTGTGAAAGTTAAGTATAAAATTACGAAACATAAAAATTCTTTCAAGATCACAAGTTTAGAAGTAGATTTCCTAGTGAGAAGATAGTGAATATGAAGATGTTACATGGGATGTGTGAGAACGAAAATGGCGAGGGAATCTTGGGAATTCCAAGACACTGATATGTAACACTGACAAATGTATTCAAAGCGTCCACTCCGCTTTCACGCTAAGTGGCCTATGATTTCTTCGAGGTAATTTTCTCCGGGCATTTTTCACTGTTTTAGTACGCTGTAAAACTCTTGTAGCAAAACGATTTGAGGTCTGTGTTTATGGAGAACTGGTTACATTTGGGAACGTCTGCAATGGTGCTTTAAACGGTGGAGTTATTCATGTATCATGCAGCATTCACGGCATTCATTGCATGGCATGAACCGGATATTTCTTTAGATTATTATTAAATTATATCCATTTTTGTACATGCTAGTAGAACTAGGTGGCATTGCCCGGGATTTGAAGAGAAACTTAAAACAAATTACCGGACATTCCAAATTTTAAAACATTTCACAAAGAAAATACAAAATTTTAAAAATATTTATTTCCATTGTTAAACAAACATACTAAAATTTACATCAACATAAATTATTAAACGATAAATTCGTGATAATTGATATCTCTCGCCTTACAGACGCAGAACGTATGAACATATCTCTCAATGGGCGTTGATTTTTTTAAAGCTGATTTTGCCCCACGTTGTTCTGGATTCATTAATAATATTCTAAATCCATAGGTTAGTTTTCATATTCTTCTACTTTCGTGGTATTAAATTTTCAAAAATTAAATACCAAGAAGAATAGATTAATAATTTACACTTTATTTAAAAATTCAATATAAAAGAGTTTTTACCATAAAATGAGTAACTTCCAAGCACTTTAGTTTCATACGAAACCTTGAAAACATCCTATCAGAATTGATTAAAATTGTATTTCAAATATTGGAGCAATCCATGGAGATTCAAATTCCTGTTTCATCACGTAAATTTTCCTTCATATCAAATACGTATCAGCATCTCTGTCATTCTAGAGTTATTATTATTGCTAAAAGGGAAATATCCATTTTTCTCCCATCGCTATTAACTAAATGTCACAAAATATCATTGAAATGATTATTTTCTTGTAGTTAAAGAATCGATATCTTTTGCTTTAACTATCTACTATTTTTTGATGACGTATTACACAAATTGAATTCGAATTGTGGTACCTTCCTAAAATCCCTCGTAGATGAAGCTATTCGCAGATGGATGGAGAGTAAGAAATAAATTGCTTCAGAATCGGTTTCCAGGTGACGCAATTAGAAGCTCTATGAAGTCCACACCTATCATTAAGTTAATTTCCACTACAAATGAAATTTTAGGGGATCGTTGTTTATGCCACTTACTACTTTCGCGTATTGTCTGACTTGATTGATACACTCACATTGGTGTGACAGCGAGATCTTAGCGTAGACTCAACTGTATACTCAGTCCTGTAACTTTAATATCTTTGGCAACACTGTGTACAAGCCCTTAAATAGCATCAGTCTAGTTGTACTTGCGATAAATTATTTTTAAAATAATTAATTTATTATCGAGAGAAAAGTTTATAGCTGTCTACATCTACGCTGAAGACAAAAACCCAATTTACCGCTACTACTTTACAAGAAACGTTCCCGTTCATATAGTTTTTCCCTTTGGGTATCATTATCTCTGAGCAAAGTTACATGCAAATCCTTTGCATACGGACATATTTCTGGCGCATAATGAAACATTATATCATTTCCGTGAAATACCGGCGGGACCTGTTAGTAGGGTGAAAAATTAATCCCCATCTCAGGATGACTCATCTTGGCACATCCGGTCTGGGTCGCGGAGTGTCGGTAGCATTCCACTGTCCAGCCGAATGGAGGTTGGCGACCACAATGTCACCTGCACAACGCCCGAGGATGTTTAGCGAAATTTTCAGGTGTGCGGACTTGGCCACCTGGTTTTTGCACGGGACTGGCGACACGCAACTGCACAAGCAGTAACCGAGGCAACATCCCGGTGCCTCGGAGTGACCACGGGCTTTCGGTGAGCGAAGCAGGTGCGGTGTGAAAGTGTCCAGGACGATGTGCCGTGTCGTCCAGGTAATTTATCGCGTTGGAGATCCCAGGATAACCTTCGTTTTTTTTTCGGAGATTTCGGAGGAAAATGAAGCAAGAGTGAGAAAGGGAGAAAACGGCTCTAATGTCTCTTTCGTGTAGTATATCAGCACGAGACCGGAAAATTTCTTAGCTAAACTTCACGCAAAAGGGAATATTGTTTTAAGTAAAAGCTTTACGATGTTCCACATATTTTCGTGGAATGGAACTCACCCGAGTTTATGTTCATTTCTGAAGTTAGATCTATATAAATTATTATAGCAAATATTTAACATCCAGAGTAATGTGGTATCTTTTCTCCCTGCTTTTCCTTGTTCGAACGTTAGATCTCGTAGATTCCATCAACCACAAGGCTAAAATTGACAAAATTTTAAATACAAGAAAATATTTTTTCGGTCCTTTAAGCTCCTTGATACCATCTCTCCTGGCAAATAATTCAGTAACGAGAAAGATTCAAGCTTTTTTGACACAGACTAACACATTTTAAATTATCAACGAATAAATTTATTAGTAGTTCGCTCAGTTTCATTTTCTCTTTAGCACCAAAGTTATGAACGCATTACATTTTAGGTATTAGAAAACATTGTAAAATATAATAATAATGTTGGTTTAGGTGATAGTGTACTCTCTTGACAGATAAAAGAAGGTTTTGACTCAACTTTTTAATTATAGGGTTAACATCTATTTCTAGAATGGCAACCATAATTTTACGGAGAGAAAAATAATTATTCCCAATATAGACTATAAAAAACAGTACCTTTTTCCAACGCTAGATAATCACATAAAATATAACATTTGAGTCAATACACCAAAGAAAACCGTCCGAGGAATTCTCAGAATATACTTGTATTGTTTAAAACACACAAAAACGTCCAATTAAATCCATGTTCCACTTGCATGTTTCGCCGGTTATTAATCGGTATCCTCCATAAAGCAATAATATTTCTTGCACATTCGTGTAATCTCATTTAATACTCGTTTCTATAGCATCTTTCTCTTCAACTGAAAAACCATTCATAAGAAAATGTTTACTCTTTCAACATTCTAGTTCTTGTTATGCGTAAATAGAACAGTAGGTTATTGCTATGTAATATTTTACTATGAAGAAATGAAGTCTATTACCCGTTACTGCGTTCTACAAATTTTTTAAAACTATTTTTAATGTAATTTGTTAATTTTTATGACTCAATTTTTGGTATCGAAATAACCTGCAGGATTCCTGTTTGAAATACCTCTTATCACTGCTAACATTTACACTGGAATGTTAAATGCTATAACTTGAAAGCTGTTTATTGTACACGTTCTATAAAATTTTGCATGCATTCACAATACTTCAGTAAATACGAATGCATTACAAAGTTTCACCTAAAATACATATTTTGAAACACTATTTACTATGGCTCTTTGTTAAAAAATAATTTTACAACAATTTAACACCTAACGAATGTACTGCTTCGGCGTTTACAAATATAAGCAAAAAAAGAAAAAGATAAAACAATGTAATTCCCTAGAATATATGAAGTTGTTTTTTTCTTGGGGCTTAGGACTAGCCAACGCCAAGGTCATTAGAACCCTTATATATGAAGTTAAAATTAAGAAACGGAAATGGATGGTAGTTGGATGAATGAATATTAAACGTAGAACTTAAAAGAAGAGAATATTTAATCCAATAATAAGTAATTTAATTTAATTATGTGGAATACATTGTGAAGCAGCAAAAATATCAACAAAAATATAATCTTTTACCTTTTGTAATTTGCTTGAATCAGTAAAGAAGATACTATGATGTTGATATTACAAGTTTATTTGGAATAGTTTTATTTCTTCGTTGAATGAAATTTGTAATTGATATAAATGGTTATTGTTTCTACGGCGATCTTATCAATTAGTATATTTTCTACTAGACACTAAATATTTTTATTTTACTCTAGTACGTAGAGCCACATACTGCTTCAGTGATATCACCATACCCCCCCACCCAAATAAACTCGGGAGAGCCTGAACACCATAGAAATACTCAAAATCATGTTACAAAAAAATTGAAACAATTCGGTTCGTAATAATTCTCTTGACAATAAATTATTTATTTATCGCCAGTTTAACTGGCGTGATGTTGACCCAGGGTTCGTACGTGCAGATAATTACGTAATGATAATTGTGCTTAACGATATGTTGGCAAGAGATTCGAATTTCTTTAAACTTAAATCTACAGCCAACCTCGGACGTCAATTCCATTCACTTGCTCTCGTGGAGCTCTTAGTTTGTTGTGTTACTAACTTATATTTTTTGCAGAAAATATTTGCTTTTGTGGCTACTACTAATATTCATTAGTAGGTATAAGTACCCCCCCCAAAATTTTTAAAATACTATTTTAGTCATTCTCTATTCAGTGACGATGAATCTTTATACCCTCATGGCGCAAAAATTTCAATTATTTGACTTCAAATTACTTTGGGCAAATTACATGGACAAACTTTGACGAGCTTATGTTTTCTTGATATTCTGACAAAAGTACCGGCTTAACTTAACGAAAACACCTACTATAACATGGCAAGGGGAAATAGGAACCAATGTCGTTAAGATTTTCATAACTGACGTGGCATTTGCACGAATTATTTACCACAAACTACGGATAATACTGTTCTAACAGAAATGGCTGCCCTATCGCGGCACTTAGCAAACAAAGAGTCAAACGACAAACTAAATTTATTATCAAGTTTTAAAAGCACAAAATAATTCTCTTCATGTAATAGTAAAAATCAGTAGAATGAATTATGAATTAATAAGAACTACTTTGGTGAATGTTTCCAAGTTTTGTACATAGTTGGCAACTTGACTCCAGTCTACGCGGATATAACACCTTAAATTCGTAGAAGTTGGCAATTCGTGTTAGGCAGCCATATTGCATTATTTTCGGTAAGGTCACGTGACTTTGAGTATGGGTCGCGACAAACAAAACAGTTGAAGAGCACATAAAAAAAGTTGAAGAGCGCGACGCTACCGCAGACGACAGCCGTGAAAGAGCGCGACACTCTGGCCGCCAATGGGGCAGTAGGACAAGCCTTTCTTCGTCCGCAGGAGCGCTGCTGTTGTAGTACTTGCGACGCGGAAACTAATTGAGGGTGCCACGGGAGGAGAGGTTTTTGCGAATCGCTTCCTCCCTCCCACTTGTCCGCCATTTTCTGAGAGATTCGCCACGAGTAGTTGTGATTAGGGCATGGCCAATCTCTTTTCCTGCACAGTTCGATCCACGGAGAGGAAATTAGACACGGGTTACGTATAATAACTATTTATGACCTTGGAAAGTTACGAAACTATTTAAATCCTACTAACTGTGTTTTGGCACACTGATTGTTAGTGAAGAAAAAGGTCATACTTTGTGGCACAACACTTAGATTAATATTTTTCTTAGGGGAATATTCGGTCACAGATACAAAAGATCCGGGTTTGAATAACGAAATGTATTTTTCTTCAAAATAATCATTAAATATAGGACTTTTTATAAAATTATGGGAGACTTTTCATGACACAAGCTCACAAAATTGTAATTCACTAAATCAGTTTTGTTTTGTTTTTTGTAAATATGAAAGAAATTTATTCTGCTTTGAACATTAAGGAAAATACATTCCCATCAAAAATAGGATAATTAAAATGTGCAGATTTTAACTTCGAAGTTTTTCATATACAATATCTATAGAATCTCCTCTTAGAACTGCTCATATGATTATAGGTACAAATATGTTTTTAAAGTGATGAATTATTTACAGGAACTATTTCTTCCATAGGAATATTTTGTTTCTTAACAATACTATACAACTTTATAATACTATGCTATCGATAGCGGTGGTAGAGCGTGGGTTCAAACCCTGCTCGACCGAACTAGATGAGGTTTTCAGCTTGGGTTTCTCTTACGTACTCCAGCCTAAGGTCGGTTCGGTATCGTAACTTCTCGGGCAATCCTAATTTCCTTACCCACGTCACGGTAAGGTGGAAGAGCGGGCGTGAACCCCGCCATAGGACATGAAATAAATAAAATATGAAAGCAAGTACTGTTAGTTTTCTAGAATCAAATATTTGTAATTTTTGTAGTACATGATAACTTAATAGCATGGAGTGGATCTACCATACTCCAAGTATAACGTTAGAAATGATATAATAACAAGGATACGCTATGAAATTCGGTGCGGGATGAATCAAAAGCTCCTCTCTTGAATGGATCCGCGCCGCACTTCGTCCATGGTCGATCTGCTGTCTTTCATACGTAATATTCCTCCTCCTTTTCTACCGCGCGAGTAACAAAGTTGGAAGACATATAAAGGAGAGGGTTGATGAGAGGAAAAACGAAAAGTAATGAGAGGACTCTTGTGCGGAGGTGGGATGTTTACGCTCCATGCTCTGTTTATGATGCGGAGTAAAAGCTGGGTTCGTCGTTCATTGTTTACGGAACCACTGCCCTGGATGCTGGCTCAATCTCAAGCGGATGCAGGAACGGACGGACGCTCGGAGAATCATTTACATACCTTCGATATAATTCATCCTCACGGAGCGAATTGGGAATTCAGAGTTCTATTTGTTGTGGAATAGGAAAGTTCACAGCCATCGCTAAAAATGTGGACCTTAACTTTTACGATTAGTGATAGAATGTAAAAAATCATCAACGGTAAAATAATTTTTTTAAAGAAATATTATTTAAAACGTTAAAACACATTTAAGATAGCCAACTAACAAACATGTGAATGGTGATTTTCGCACAGTTATGCAAAACTGCACAGTCCAGTTTCATAAAAAATTGAAAACACGCAGATTCAATATTCAACTACCATATATATAAACATTTACGGTGTCACATCATCGGTCTACAGTATTTAAAAAATATTTCAGAAAGAAAAGTTATTAACAATTTATGCACTTTCAATGTATGAAAATTTCTTTACATGTTTAATATGTAATCAACTTAAAATATCTTTTTTTGTGTCTAGGAAGTACCGACTTCAATCTATAAAAATGAATGCTACGAGAAAAGCCTTCGTACAAAAAGTGAAAATAATATTTAATATTTAACTTATCTCTATTCAGTTCATAAATAGTTTTGTGATTTTTAGAAACATTCATTATAGATTCAAAATCATACTAGTACACTCACAGATGAATCCTCAATTTTTTAACTGACCGATGTGGTACATTCCCTTTATGTAGGTTCGATCCACATTCAAACTTCATATTTTAAGTATCCATTAAAGTTTCATAACCCTAATATAAATGTTCTCATTCCAATAAGATTTTTAGCTCAAAACTCATTAGAAAAAAAGTACTGGAAAATAATATGATATGAAATTTACCGTAATATATGAAATATTAACCTGAATTTGAAAAAATGAAATTAAAATATCAGAAAATGTTTGGTGATCATAAATTTTCAAATGAGTTTCAGATAGAAAATACTTGTGTGACAAAATTGTTGTGAGTAGCACAAGGCGAAATTTCAAATACATGTATAAAATTTTGGAATAATTATTAGAGTAAAAAAATTCACATTAAAACTGCTTTTGTGTTTTGTCTTTTATTTGATAGTACACGATCTCTTCTCTCTTTTTCAGTTTACTTAATAAAAAGAGGCATAAATGAGAAAATTTAAAATCTAAAATTCACGATAGGAAGAAACTTATACATGGACATCTAAATAAAATATTCCTTCGATAAAGCAAATACGAAGATAGACACCAATTAAATAATTAAAGAAGACTTACCATGAAAATAAAATTTAAAAAAAACACATTGTGAATTGCCCAAATAAGATCGAATCGTAATAATGATAATAAGATTCTTGGATAAAGTCGTATCCAAATAAGATCGAATGATATATTGAACTATTCTTGATTTAAAAATGGACGAAAAATTGTAAAACTTCATAAATAATTAAAAATTTCATACGGTTTTTTCGTAATACATAATATTCTGGCACTCTCATTTTATAGACGAACGTGTAATATATAGCCTAAATAATGCAAAGAATTAGCATAAAAATTTAATGCCACGAGAATTTTTTTTTTATTATCTCGACTAAAAATGTGCACGAAGAAAGTAAATATCGATTTCATTCGTCGCGAATTCAGGCTTTACTCTAGCCGTAACCAATGGTAGAATTCCACGTCAGAATATTAATTATATAAAAATCTCTAAGTAAATTTAAAATAATATAAATTGTATTTTTATAACGCAAATTTAATTATTTACTCTTCTTTTATTTACTTCACCTAGTATTGTAAACTAAAAAGTATCGCATTGTCTCGGATCATAATCAATCCGCTATCGTCCACACATCATCCGGACACCTTGGAAAGCTCCGATTGAAATCATGTTGCCCTTCTCCTCCTCCCGGCCCCTGCATGATTAATAGACCACAGCAATTTCATTTAATAGCTCGTCCACCTAGACCGCAGCAGCAGCAGCAGCCGCCGCCGTACTTCTTCTGCGCTGGATCTCTTTTGCCACAATACATAGCACTTAAGCGAAGGACACTTATCCCTCATTACGCGCGCAGCGGGAGAAAGGATCCCGTTCGAAATGAGGCCGGTGACTCTTCAACGCGAACTTCTTTCACTCTCGCAGCGAAGGGGGGGTGGGTTGTCTGTCGCAGCGGGGGCCGAGAGGCGGGAAACAGTGGGAAGCGCGGATCGCGGAACCGAGGGACGGACTCAAGCGGCGAAGGAAATTTGTGTCTAAATGAGCAGCGTCTAAGTTAGGAATTTGATTAAATTAAATAAATGTAAACAACACTTGTTCCAAGCAATCTTTTATATAACTACTAAAAAGTAAAAAAAATAATATTAAAGAAAATTGAAATTCAAACAAAAAAATTGATAAAAAATCAGAAACGTTTAAAAACTTGAGGCATTTTTCAGAAATTTTAAAGTAGTGTTAGTAAAAACGAAGATTGACGCCACTTACGGATTTATGTTTTTGAATTGAATATTTTTTCCGAGTAATATTCTTTAAATTTGTAGTACAGTACTTCTTATGTAACAGTTGAAAAAAAGTTTCTTACGTTAATCCAGGTATTCTAGAGTTATGGTTGGATATACTTGTACATATCTCTATTTCACCGCCTTTTGGTACAATGGCACGAATATCATCTATTTTCGTACATACCTCACATATCTGTAAAACTTTACCTCGATCAGAAAATTTGGAAGTGGTCGAAAAATCAATTTCCAATTTTGTACGAACTTTAATGAATGCATACCCCCTTTTCACCCCCTTAAGGGTATATTTTCGTAAACTGTTACGAGAATCATCCATTGTCATGCAAACCACATATATCTCTAAGTTTTTAGATTAATTGGAAACTTGGAAGTGGCCAAAAAATTAATTACCAATTTTGAAACGGATAGAAATATACATACGAACAAAGCATGTTAAATAAATGCTTCTCATCACAGAGTAAACACTACAGTAGTGAGTACCGTAGGATTTGATGTGGGAAAATGTTAAGGAAGGAAGGAATTTCTCCTAATCTTCTTTTGATAGGACATCCAAACATTATAGTTCGGATATTTTGAGGATACAATGTCACATCCAAAGTTTTTGAGAAATCCTATCCTTACTCTGAACTTGAATGCATTTCCGTATGTTTGGGATGACAAGTCACACAGTTTTGGAGAAATCCTTTTCGTCATCTTAATATGCATTTCATTTTAAAAAAAATACTTCTTACATAGTTCACTTAGATACAAATTTCTTTCGTCATTAAAGATGGTTTCTCAGAGCAATGATTGGAGTACAGGAAAGCCTACACAGATGTAAATAGTGGGAACCTTGACAAAGAGGTCTGGGCGAACTTGGGACTTTGAACTGAATCATTGGTAAAACTACCGAGATTTCGGAGAGGGTCCATGAGATGATTTCACCGACACATTATCATGACAGTATCATTTTTATTAGTTCGTACCGTAAAAATTTTGTACAGAAAATGTATGTCATTTGATATTTTTATTTGTGATTTTTAATATATTTTATCGTTGGTTGTACTCATCTTCCATTTTATTATTAAAATACAATTTTCCACTTACATTTTTCCACCAATGTATAAAATACTGAATATTGTATGTATCATTTCACTTGAGAATCGTTGATTAAATGATTTATTCAATTCAATAATATGGATTAAACAGTAAGTATTCTCTCCACACAACATTGCTTTATAGCAACGTCAACAGCCAGGTGAAAATTGCGAGGGACCGGGAAATCGAACCCGAGATCTTCTGCTCTGGTCGCAGGTGTGCTATCCACTGCAGGACGTTCCGGGTTCGAGTCCCGGTCCCTCGCAACTTTCACCTGGCTGTTGACGTTGCAAACACTCCTCCACGAGAAGTAAGGTAGTAAGAATTCGGAAGTTGAGAGTTAAAAATTGTTTTATAGCTCATTCTCCACATCGTCCAGATTATCGAGATATTAGAATATCCGGATCAATTTAGGTCTGAATTAACACATCCGGAGAAGTATGGTAGCCTCATTTTAGCGTAGTTAAAGATTCAGGAGATGTGCTCGCAGTGTTTAGTTAAAGGAAAATGGGAGTACAAATTTCAGCGCGAATATTCTGCTCACAGAGTATATTTGCTAAGAGTATAGCACAGTTGGTTGGTATCGTATGTCAGACTATGCACTGAAGAAGGTTCCTAGAAACCTGAGATATCCATAACGCTCGCAGTACAAACTCTCGAGACCACTCGGATATCCAATTACAGACTCCTGTTCTAGAAATGTTCGATTACCTCCTTCAACTTTGTAGCCCCATCCTGGACGGGGGTTTTTCGGTCTTCCTTCGGATAGAGATAGATTTTGTTAAAAAGACTCTGTATGCTCTTGCCTAGGGACGTTGGTCTATTGTAATAATTAATCTTGAATTTAGAATAATTTTAATAGTTTCGATTTAGAAACTTCTTTTTTCCGAATAATCTATAGTTTGATAGTACATACTATGTTCTTGTAATTTTTTTTTCTCATTAAATACAATTTTTGTTGGTATTTTGTTGATATTATATCACGTAACTATTTTTATTCTGAACTTTGGAGTGTGTTGAAATGTTAACTCCACCTTAGGGCACTTGATCGGAATTGATGGGATGATCCCTTTTCTTGATTCCGAAAAGAAAATTAGTTTATTGTCCTCCACGTAGTGATATGCAGTTTCTAACTACTTTTTTGGCAATAAATATATATTTATTTATACATAATATATTTCCAAATCTCATTGTCATCTGGATTGGTGGCTTATGACCCCGACCTTTTCTCCTTATTACTGATCCGAGGGAGTTATCTGAAGCCAATTTAAACCTATAACTACACGAAGACGACGACATTATCAAATATTTGTTCAAAAGTTCAAAATATGTACATTCTGAAAAATTACGTTTTTGCATACACATATTTTTATTATTTTACCCTATCAGTGTATCAAATCTGTATATATAATAATACATTTTTGATTTATTTCTTATTTGTTTCAAAATATTTTTTTCTACTGGATATCAATATCTTCAAATTAGACAGGTCGATTCTTCATATTATGTTTAATCTATTTATTTGATTTTTAAGCATTATCGATATTTCAAACAGAAATGTTGAAATTCATGCTGAATTTCTGTTCGTGGGAGAAAATGATGACTTTGTTTACTGTAACCGCTCATGAGTATACAATGTAAATGGCTTTGGTAAGAAATATATGCTAATGCTTTTATTTAATTTACTTTCACGCGACTCTGGCTTACATTCTATCCGACGTACGATAAAATTCTGGTGGGACCCACATCTGGAAACCGCATTCCATTCCATGTTTCTCTCACGTTCCATACACCGCTGATGTTACCCCATTGACCAAAAAGGTTCCCAGGCTGAGAAATATAAGTTTACAAAGCAAAATAACGCATTTTCTTGGGATTTGCGGACATTAGGAACTTTCTAGAACAAGCTGATTCTAATTAATTTCGCGAGTAGGCTACCTCGCTCTTTTCGTCAATCTTCTTTTTGGACTAAGTTACATATAATTCGAATATGCCTGGAATTAATTATAATAAATTTGTCAAAAAATCTCGTTACAAACTGCGTGGACAAAAAACTAATTTACTCTCCGGAAGCAAGCAAGGGACCATCCCACCAATTACGATCAAGGGGCCCTTAGACACAGGCAGATTTAATATTTCAGCACTTTACTCCTAAGATAAGAATAAAAGTAGTTCGGTACGTGTTATAATATTAACAGAAGACCAACAGAGTTTTCTTTAATAAAGCACAAAGATGTTATTTCAAAAGCAAATACCAAATTATTATAAACTATTCGGAAAATATTGGATTCGGAAAATATTGTTTATAAATCGTAATTATAAAAATAAATCTAAATTCGAAATTGATTATTTCAATATACATCTTTGTTCTAATTGTAATTACATGAACCCTTGTTTAAAAGTACCATTGAATCTTTGTGCTGTATATTTTATATCTTTGAATTTTTTTATTATTTTAGTCTTAAAAAGGGCTACCCATTTGTGGGTCCGAAACGTCGGAAATGTAAATAAAACTCGACTGGTATGTTCGTACAAATATTTTTTTGATATTATATTGGTACCTGTTCTTTATATATCTAATCTATATGTCTATTGTATATTCGAGAAAAGTAAAATATGTCTTACGACTTCCTTTGGACCATAGACTATGTATACATTGTGTAATTAATAAAACACAATAAGCACACTGTATATCTTCCATGGCATGTCGTAAGATATATTCTACTTTTCAGTTACTATTAAAAGCCTTTCCTTTTCGAGTTTAGCTTGATAATATTTATTCCAACTTAATTTATTCCCGTACGTAAGTCTCTCTTCACCTTTGTTACTATTCATGAGCACTACATTGGCACAAAACTCATACCTCCCCATCCTACCCACGTCTCTCATAGAGCATACCTACATTTGATCATATAATTGTCAAGTAAGCAAAACTGGTTTTTCAATGAGCTCTGCTTTCATCGCAAATAGTGTACAATAAATGCTATTGCTTTATTGAGGATACATATTAATTACTCGCAGCAGTTGCAAGTGGAACGTGGATTCTTTTTGTGAGGTTATTGAGATGCTTGTAAATTCAGAAAAAGAATTTGTAAATTACATATGATCATCTACGGTTAAAAAAACTTTTAATGGGAATAATAATCTTCTTCGCAAAATTGTTCGTAAAATTCTAATAGATTTTTATCCTGGAATTAAAAAAATTGTAATATATTAGTAAAATCTGATAAATTGAATTCATAGGAAATAACAATTCTTCTCCTAACCTTAAAGTATTGTATCGTGTTACCTACCCACGTATTTCAAAAATTTTCCGATGATATGAAATATTGTTCGTACGAATTTTATTCCCACAGTAACTACAGAAAAGAATAGTTTTACATTAAAGTATTGTGAACTGGTATAGAATGTTTTGAGTTTTTAGATGTTTGAAAGCACGTTTTAAAAAAATGCATGAATGTATTTTATCTGTAACTAAAACTACGAATGGTAATTATTATTCCGCCATGTTGATCCCATAGATGTTTTATTTGTAAAGATAGGAATGAACTTTCTTTTAAGAACTTTCTTTAGGAACAAATAANTGATCCCATAGATGTTTTATTTGTAAAGATAGGAATGAACTTTCTTTTAAGAACTTTCTTTAGGAACAAATAAAGTATATTTGATGGTTATTTTGTTACAATATTTAATCTTATAAGAAATAAATATACATATTACACCTCGACTTGAGTTTTAACCACAAAATGTCTTAGCGCTGCAGCGAAATAAAGAAGATACGTAAATTGACAACTTTCTCGCTTCAAATGTCAAACATTTTCGGGGTTTAAGAGAATGTGGACACGAAAAATGACTTCTTCCGCACTTTTTAAAGAGCCACTCATACAAAAGATGAAACTTCCATGTCAGACCATAATACATATCTGTGGTGGAATATTTGTCTTTTGGAGTAGAGTACAAAAATTCCTACACAGCATCATCATGAATACAACTATTTAAGCAATTTCTAACATTGTATATTTTTTTTTTAATTTAATGATAGTACAAGAAGAAATGAATCATAAAGTCTGTACTTCTTTGTACGATGTTTAATATCCTGTCACAGCATCAAAGAATTTCCGTGACCAAATATTGCGAATAGGGAAAAGTGGAATAATAAAGAGTTAACTGTGTTTACTCTCAACCCGCCTTCTATCACATTACAGATCGTGACAATGCACTGAGTCATTCCCCGAGAGAACACATCTCTCAGCAATTTTCCTTCCATTCGTCTCGCACGAAACTTGCTGTCCGTTGGGTGCAACGGGGCGCTATTTACCAATGTTCCTTAATTGAAGTACCACTCCCAGGAGAGAGAGAGAGTGCAACATTATGCTTTGGAGAAGCGGACAAACAAACAATTTAAGTAGAGCAACAGGTCGCTACATTTTCTCTTCTCTCGGGAAATAAAATTATTTGTAAGGTTGTTGGGCTCCGAGGGGTATTCAAACGTTATACTAGATCCGGATTCCTCCCCACATTTCTAGGTTAAAGTAATTTAAATGTTCATTAAATTGTATGTGTCTTTTTTATAGACTACCAACAATATCTGGCAATTCAATATTACATCTTCATGAACAAAAAAAGTCAATTAATGAATTTAAAATTACACATTTATTTTAAAATCAGCCTTAATTTTAAATCCATCAATTCATTTCTTTTGTTTATAAAGATTTAATTGAATTCACATATATCGTTGATTGCCTATAAAAAGACACATATAGTTTAATAAACATTTAGAAGATTGAAGGCAGTCAGAAAATATATATTGTTGATACAGTAATTTAGTATTGGAACTGACCTTTATTTTCATTGGTCCCCAATTTTCCCGTTTGAATTATTTTATAAAAAGTTTTGAAGAGCATAATTTGATCGACAATCCATTTGATTTGAAATGACTTAGTGGGGGAAGTATATTTGTCTAGATGAATTTAGTGTGATCGTTGGAACAAGGAGAACGTTCATGTCCGTCGTAACAATGAACTACTTATGAAACGATAATAGGCTACTAACCTCCTAACGTTTCGGTAGTTACTCCTAATACGGGAGAGTGGGGTAATTGCGGACTGTTAAGAAAAATTGGAATACTAGTGCAAAGTATCAAATTCTGATTTATTATAGCATTACTTACCTTTCACGATAATTTCTACAACAACATGTTATACTGTAATATACTTTTAAAAGGAGTCGGGTAATCACGGACAGATTTGTATCAGGTAGTTAAAATTATCATTTTCAGTGACTGTATATTTATGGGTTAGCTATCCCAAATGTATCCCAAATACAAACATTATAATAAAATTTCTTTGAAAATAATTGTGATATTTAGAGTTACGCCCATAATAACCCGTTTTTGATTCGAATGAAAAATAAATCCGCAATTACTACCCAAACATGATACGAATAAGATTTAATCAACAATTAATAACAATAATACTCTTTCCAAGGTCTTTACCCCATTTTGTTGAAGACAAAACTCTTAATAAAAACTTATTAGAGACCCGAAATGATTAGTTTAGTTACAATGGTAACAGATTAAATAATACACAGATAATTGTAAGAATCGGCTCAAAATCATATGTTGTAATTTTCTCCAAAAATGAGGGTTTGTTTCCATATATAAAAAAATGAATTGAACAAAATCAAACAATCAATTAAAGTTTGAAATAATTTTGTGATATAAACCCAAAAAATCACCCTACTCTCCCTTACATTGCAGCTACAAATACAACACAACTAGGTGCATCTGTATGAAACATCGTCTTTGAATGCGGTTGACTAGAATTGCGGTTTATATATTTGTAGTATACTTGAATGTGTAAAAAATATTATATTTGGAGCATGTTGTTCGTGGATTATATGTGAATAATAAGAATTGAAACGCTGGCGGATCATTGATATAAGACAAATCCTCATGATTAAATTGAAATTATTCTTCGGACCTTCTTTGTTGACAATTTTTTTTATTACATATCACAGCGTTCCACAAGTGATTACTACTAAAAGGTTGTGACACATAATAAACAGAGCCCTAAAGCCACACGAAAAAAAAATATAATAAACAAATTGTCTACAAAAAAGGTAGGTTAGACGAGACTTAACATCAAGTTAGTTTCATATTTAATAAATGTATATTATTTTATGACTATGCAAAACGGGAATACATTTCAGTAATGATTATACAAAAATATATCAGACAAAAACTAACATAATTGTTCTGCGGAGAAGTGAACAAAAGATCAGAAAACTTTTTCTGTTCACATGCACTTACAAGAATCTCCCTCGTTGGTCATCGAGGAGCTCGCGTGACGAGTGCCCATCAGCCAAGTCGTAGCTTCATCGAGAAACTCGACAGCCATAAACCGATTAGTTCTACCTCCTCCCGCACTCAAGAGGGACCGCCAACGTCGTTAACATGTTGCAACATCCAAATAAACTAACCCGCATTGTGGACGGGAGTAGAATTACACGCCGAGCTGTATAGTTCCTGAGGAGATCTCTCGCGGGTGCACAACCAGATGCCGACGAAAGTGAAACTCCGCTCTCCAGTTCGTAACAGTTTGTAATCCACGTCCCACTGGTAACGAAACTTCGTTAATTCGAGCAGTGGTTCAAAAACATCTCTTTCCTGAGGGCGACGTTTTTTATTGAAATAATACATCTCGAATTTCAGTACTTACGATTTATAAACAATATTTTCCCAATAATCTATTGTTTGGAAGTAGTGCGTCATGTTGGAAAAACTTACGGGACATGGAAATTTCAACAAGTATTTGCATAAAATTAAGATTAAGATTGAGCCAACGTGTGTGTGTGTGAGTGAATATTGCGAGGAGACAGTGGAACATATTTTATATGAGAGTGAAATCAATAATGAGGAAAGAAAAGTTGGATAAGACGAATATTAAGGAACTGGAATAGATTTTTAAGGGACTACGAGAATATTACATCTTAGAGGATTATATCGAACCAATGATGTGTATCAGAGGGGAGTTTAAAGTGGAGAAGACATGTAGGGATGACGATGCGGGGATTGGGAGGGCGATAAAGGACCGAAAAGACAACACTAAACTATGTTCAACAAGAAAAACGGAACAGAAACTAAATTATTCTGAAGAATTTAAAAGCCTGGTAATAACCTTACGCCAAGGAACAGGGTAGACACTGGGCCAAATGTAAATAAATAAATGAGTACTTTTGAAATAACTTTGTGTTTTATAAATACAAATTTGTTGGTATTCCGTTAATAACACAACACAAAACAAACTATTTTAATTTTTATCTTAAGAGTGTGATGAAATATTAAATCCGCCTCTGCCTTATGGCCCTTAATCGGAATTGATGAGGTGGTCCCTCACTTACTTACGGACAGCAAATTAGTTTATTGTCCTCCACATGGTCATACACAGTTTTAACTGCTTTTTTGACAGTAAATTTATTTATATTTAATAACATGGGAAATTTTCAAGATAAGAAATTAACAAGGTTTACTAATTCCCATATAAGGTGTATACAGCACAAGGGTGTCAAGTCACATTTAAAGAATTTAGAGAAAAATGGACATAACATTTTCATGGAATACTTAAATATACAATAAAATTAAAAATGCTTGAAAAGATCAGAATAACCAATTTGAATGCCATTAGACGACAGTTGAAATGTAAAACGAAATGCAGGACTTCTTTTCCGTATGTATGTTTTCCGCTTTTAGTATATTTGCCTTTTAGTGCTTGCTAAGCAGTGAATACATTTTTCTAACATATAGCATATTTGAAGAAATATTTGCAGACAGAAACTTTTATCTCAGAAAACTATAGACATAAATTGTAGACATATCAATTTTATTAATAATAAGCAATTTAAGTTATTACTTTTGAGAATGTAATTTACTTTGTGTACATCAATGGAAGTCACTTTGTGTGGTGAGACTTCTTAAATTCAATGTCCTTATCACGTTAGAAATATACATTCATAAATTATCCACCTAGGGAAATAAGATATTTAGAGTTACTGATATTTTAATGTTTTTGATTCCGTCCATAATTTATATTTCTTCTTACAACTTCTTTACTCCGTAAGTGGTTAAGGAGCGCAAGATACTTTATGGGAACACAGTTTCAAAGTTTCTAAATCAAAATGAATCTATTCCAATTTTGTTTTTCAATTATCGAATTTCATCAAATGCTGGAATTGTACCCCGATTGCTATCATAATGTTAAAAGTATACTCGAAATCCAATGGAGATGAATTTTCATATACACACTTTATCTCATATCTCATTATAGTTTAATTATAGTTAAAAGACAGATGACAACAAAAAACCGTATCGTTTTTAATTTGATCCTGACAACGGATCGATTTTATATGGGAATAGTTTTTTTGCCTTTGCTCTCCACATACAATCTATTTAATCTTTTTAGAGAACTGCCAAGTCGTTAAGAGTGCAGTTCATACGTAGTAAAAATGAAATGAATTGGGGTGCATGATGCTTTGCGTTGTATAAGAATAAAATCATCCGCCTCCTATTAACGACCCTGACAACTTGTTCCAATGAACTTAATTCAGNACTAAACTATGTTCAACAAGAAAAACGGAACAGAAACTAAATTATTCTGAAGAATTTAAAAGCCTGGTAATAACCTTACGCCAAGGAACAGGGTAGACACTGGGCCAAATGTAAATAAATAAATGAGTACTTTTGAAATAACTTTGTGTTTTATAAATACAAATTTGTTGGTATTCCGTTAATAACACAACACAAAACAAACTATTTTAATTTTTATCTTAAGAGTGTGATGAAATATTAAATCCGCCTCAGCCTTATGGCCCTTAATCGGAATTGATGAGGTGGTCCCTCACTTACTTACGGACAGCAAATTAGTTTATTGTCCTCCACATGGTCATACACAGTTTTAACTGCTTTTTTGACAGTAAATTTATTTATATTTAATAACATGGGAAATTTTCAAGATAAGAAATTAACAAGGTTTACTAATTCCCATATAAGGTGTATACAGCACAAGGGTGTCAAGTCACATTTAAAGAATTTAGAGAAAAATGGACATAACATTTTCATGGAATACTTAAATATACAATAAAATTAAAAATGCTTGAAAAGATCAGAATAACCAATTTGAATGCCATTAGACGACAGTTGAAATGTAAAACGAAATGCAGGACTTCTTTTCCGTATGTATGTTTTCCGCTTTTAGTATATTTGCCTTTTAGTGCTTGCTAAGCAGTGAATACATTTTTCTAACATATAGCATATTTGAAGAAATATTTGCAGACAGAAACTTTTATCTCAGAAAACTATAGACATAAATTGTAGACATATCAATTTTATTAATAATAAGCAATTTAAGTTATTACTTTTGAGAATGTAATTTACTTTGTGTACATCAATGGAAGTCACTTTGTGTGGTGAGACTTCTTAAATTCAATGTCCTTATCACGTTAGAAATATACATTCATAAATTATCCACCTAGGGAAATAAGATATTTAGAGTTACTGATATTTTAATGTTTTTGATTCCGTCCATAAACACAAAACCGACAACAAAAAACCGTATCGTTGTTTTTAATTTGATCCTGACAACGGATCGATTTTATACGGGAATAGTTTTTTAGCCTTTGCTCTCCACATACAATCTATTTAATCTTTTTAGAGAACTGCCAAGTCGTTAAGAGTGCAGTTCATACGTAGTAAAAATGAAATGAATTGGGGTGCATGATGCTTTGCGTTGTATAAGAATAAAATCATCCGCCTCCTATTAACGACCCTGACAACTTGTTCCAATGAACTTAATTCAGAAACGCCCACTTGTTATAACCCGAATTAAAAAATCGCTATAAATACTGTACTTGTTTTTACCGTATCAATGCAGGATGAGAAACGTAAATGAGAATTGAACAATGTTTTATACCAATAAAACCCTTCGCAAAATAAATCAACAAATTATGTTTTCGTCACGGGGCATGCTAAATTTATAGTAACAATTTTGAGGATCATTGGAATGATTCTATTCTTGGAGATGAGAAATGTTACCGAAAACCAGTGGATGCTACTGCTAATAATAATTGAATCAATAATAATAATGATTATCAACAAAGTAGTTCAATAAATATATACATTATTCAAGTTCTTATTTCTTCAGAATTATTTTGAAAATAGCTGAATATATTTTACTCCCTGAAAATAGTTTTTCGGGAGTTTGTATTACTTCTTTCCTAACAGTTTCACACATTTTCACATAGCTTGATTAATTGAGATCCCCATAAAACAGTCCCTCTATATACTCACTAACCTTCACAACGTCTATGTAATTAAGTCAATGAACAGCTATTACCCGCATTGTTCGATCACACAAACACCAAAAAAATCCGTTCCCGAGAAAAAGGTACAAAATTTTAAATCTCATCTGTCTCGTCTAGAACAAACGTCAGACATATTTAAGAGTGATAAAGAATATAAATTACTTAACATATAATAATATATGTCTACTCGTATAACATCCCTTAATCTAAATTCATAATGCTCCAAAATATATTCAAGACCAAATAGTCAACTTGGTTGAAAATAAATAAAAACTATTAATTGACTTTTTTCTCAATATTTAATCTGACATTTAAGGAATTATATTCGCGTTTACTGAAGTCAAGTTGTTTTAAATGATGTAAACTAAATTTTTACATCATTTAAAAATTTTAACCCGGATCACTAGCAATGGAATTACTTTTTATAAGCACCAGAACGGGCTTGCTTCTTTGTTAGTATGTCGAATTTTATAACCAATTATAACCAAAATAAGTGAGAAATTAATAGAGACAGAAAGTAAAATCAAGTTTTCATGACATATGTGAGCAAAATTGGAAACATTTGTGAGACTTACCGAAGGGATGGTAGATATGCTCTCCTCGTTGACGGGGACGTGCAATGCCTAGTGCGGGCGCCGCAAATACCTGAAGCACAAACAGAGATCGAAATGGTAACTCGTCGTATTGCTTTAGTAGCATAGACAAGGAGGCTGAGGTCAGTCAATAAAAATAGAAGAAATTGTATAATAACAAGTAAAATAACTCACGATAATGCCAGAGTTTGGTAGGCAGAGGATAAGCGGAAACAAAATTGTGAGTTAATTGTACGTCGCAAATTGATTTAATGGATAAGGTATTAAGTGCGTCAGAGTAACTAGGCTTAAGTACCCACCAAAATGTTTTAAATGATGGTCTGAACCATTCTCTATCCAATGACTATGAATTTTCATACTCTTACGAGGCAAAATGTTGAATTATTTGACTTGAAATTACTATGGGTTTATAATAATAATAATAATAATAATAAATTTATTGTCAAAAAACAGTACAAACTGCGTATGACCACGTGGAGGGAAAAAAAACTAATTTACTCTCCGGAAGCAAGCAAGGGACCATCCCATCAATTCCGATCAAGGGCCCTAAGGCAGAGGCGGATTCAAAAAATTCAGCAAAAATTCCTAGATAAGATAAAAAGTTAGCTGCGAGTTATAATACTAATAGAATGTCAATATGTTTGTAATTTTAAGCAAAAAATTACATGTGTAAGTTATTATCGAACTATAGATTATTCTGAGTATAGTGCTTAAAAATTGAAATAACACTAAATTCACGATTTATTGTTACAATAGACCCCCTTAGACAAAGCCTAGAGAACCTGTATGATAAATCCGCCTCTACCCGAAGGAAAACCGGAGAAAAACCCGGGCCAGGATGGGGTATATATGGAGAATCTTTCGCAGGTTTATCTTTTTTTTTGTTTTTTTGTATCCTGGCAAAAGTACCGGTTTAACACAGCGAAAAAAAAATCTACTGAAACATAATGCAAATAAGAATGCAATTACATTAAGATTTACATTCCGCACGGGACATTAACGAGAATAATTCACCAAAACCTGTGGAAAGTACTGTTCTAATGGAAATGGCAGCCGCATCACGTGACTGAAGACAATGCGACTTTATTCAAAGAAGAAGTCAAACGGGTCTAAATTAACTAAAAAGTTTTAAAATCACAAAATAATTGTCCTCATCCAATATAAAGAAATCAGTTGAATGTATTATTAATTAATTAGAACTACTTTGGTGAATATTTCCAAGTTTCGTGAATGGTAGGCAACTTGACTTCAGTGAACGCGAATATAATTCCTTAAAGCGCGGCTAATTTCAAACCAGGGGGACAACAAACTCGAAACGCGAAACGATCGTGTTTAAACCATCTCTTATACGGGAAGTTCGTGCTCAAGAACACGTACGGCAGGGAGAGCTGCAGGCGTAGCAGCACCGCAGACAGCCAATCCCATCAAACCCTCCACGACGACCTTCTTGCTGTTCCGGAGGAACGCCAGCCAAGAATTTCTTGAGACGTTTTGTAGGGTCGTTGAAGAGCACCCTTGCGAGACCGAACGGGGGAAAAAACAAGGAGTCTGCAAGACACAGCTCTTGATGAGTGTTCTCGATCGGAGCTTTATGGTTAGATGACCGAGTTCGATACCCTGGTCGGTAGGTCTTGATCGAAAATGAATCACGTTCTCCATCTTGAGTGATATTGGGTTGTGCAATCGTAAATCATGTCTACGCCGTGACAAAATGGTATCGCGTGATAAACCGTATGATTCATATCATAACAAAATGAAAAATTCCAGATAAAATTCTGGAATCTGAACTATTCTATGTGCTTCAGTAGTATTCATTATTCGTATGCTAGATTTGATTTCAAAGCAATTTGTGATATGCTTTGGAGATATTTAATGCTATAAATAGCAAACAACACATATAGCTTCACATTCAACCTCAATAAATTAATTTGTTCCACCATTTCAATGTACATTAAATAAAAAATACGACCTTTTTCGGTAAATTTAAAATTCTTTTTAATCCTACAAATACAATGTTTTGTCAATAGATGTCATATTAAAGACATCAAATTCTTCCGAGACAATATCTACACAGTAACTCATTTTGGTCGAACCAATAAAGTAAATTGAAGGAAACATATTAATATATCAAATTGTATTGTAATGTTCGCTTCCGCCAAGTACCAGCAAGATTGCGCGAACATAACAGCACAATATATTATGAAGGACAATTTTTTTTAAATTATAGATCTCACATACAAATATTTTTAATCACACAAGTAAATACAAACATCTATTAAGAAATATATTTATATAGTGTAGTACTTACGCAATCGTAAGGACATTGAACAGTAAAGGTGGATTTCTAAGACGTAGTTTAAACCGCGGTTTCGAGCCATAGCGCAAATTCCATTGCTCAGACGAAGTTTCAACGTGGTCTGACCAGAGCGCGTCTTCAAGATGCATCTTCGGAAATCACACATGGCAACGTCGCGATTCTCAATTTTGTCCCCACAGAAATTAAGCGCAGAAACGCATAGAATCTACAGAAAGAACTTACATGCAATGTTTTGAATTTTGGGTTTACATTGCGTTGCAAGTCGATATTAAAGGTAATACAAAAAAATGGCACTGTATTTATTATAACAATAATAAATTAAAACTTTTTTAATGGTGATCATCATCCTTATCTATTATGCCTGTTAAGATATTTTTGAAATTTCAGACAATACATTTATTTACAACATTACATCTTTCTACAAAATATTCTTGAGATAAGAAGTGCTATGAAATCCATTTAAAAATAATATTTGTGGATAAACTTTCTCGTACATGTTAAATTACGCACTAGTTTTACAAATACAATATGAAAACAACTTAAACTATAAGATGAAAAGACCTTTAGACTATGAGAAGAACTGGATGAAAACAGAAAATGAATCTTTGTAATTCTGCAAACAGTTTTATTCCAGTATGCTGGTCTCTGTGAGTTAAACAAAAAAATTTTCGTTTGAAATTTTATCTCCTCACAAGACGAACTAAACCCTCAAGAATACCATTTAATACTCCTCCACTGAGTAGAATGTGTTATTTGCACAAAATCAAGAAATAAAATTTAATAAGACCATTGGTAATGGTATGATGCTTTATGGTAGAAGAAACCATGTCAATTTCTTCCGTGAGTAAAAATGTTGAATATAATATTTACCTATGACTATTTAAAACCTTCGCAATTTTTACTCGCATTGTTGTAATATTTCCATTATTGCTCTTCTTCAATGCAGCGTTCTCAAATCGTAGAATCAGTCCGTCACACTTTCATACCTCCTAAAACGTGAGACCTCTTTAACCTCGCGGTGAGGTGGGGATTTTTCATCACACTTCAACATCCAGAATGACTCCCAGGCCCACTCACCCTGCTGTAAAATGAGCATCAGGGTCTATCCTGGGGTCAAACCGGTCGGAGCGAGATGCTGACCACATCTCCTCCTCCCAGTGCCGCGGTCAAGTAATTGCGGAGCTTTACCCTTCTCGGGCACCTTCGGGGCCTGTTCAGGGAGTGTTTGATTTTTTGACTTTGACCTAATATCGCGTAGCAACGAACTGCGAACGCGGTTTCAATATATATATATATATCAAAAGTGCCGTTCTTTTAATCTTCGATTTTTAAAAAATCGAAGTCTCAAGTTTAATGACACTAACCCATTGACTCGGAGTAACACTGACCATTGACATTAGTGGGTGGAAAACCACTAACACTTTTTCTGCACGACGTGTGGTTAGTATTAATGACTTGACCCAATGAACCAGACGTCCTCCATCACACTCGAAGTGACCCGCATAGAGCACATCCAACAAGAAGCGATGCGGATGTTGACCATGATAAGTATTTTCAAGGGGCGATTTGACCGACCATTTCATTCATCTCTTGGGTCCTCAGGATGCTGCTTCAGAATTACTTCAGGAATAAAAACTACTCCAAGAAAGCATTTCAGTCAAACGTCTTCATCGGTCTTCGAATAAAAATTTCCGTTGTTAAGGTGGGACCAGTACTCCAAGTTAGTCAATTCATTGGGATGTATAATTGTTTCCTTTAATATTATTGTTGTTGTAGTTGTTGTTGTTGTTTTAAAACACAACAATATGAATAATAATGATGAAAAAACATGATTTAATTTCTTACTATCTGTTCAAAGTACAGTATACGCAATATTTTGGAACAGGTTTGTCGCGTTTGAAATGTACATGAGCATGTAATATCATGGCGGCCAAGCACAAGGTTTTTCGCGATTTATGCATTACTTCTCAGAAAAAGTGAAATATCTTTCTCAAGTGCTCGGTGACCTATAGATAAATGTGATGTAAAAAATACTTCAGAAAATGTACTACAATTCAAAGTAAACTTCCATCACTTTCGTGATTCGAAGTAGGTCATTTTTTGAAAATAGGCGTTCCTCCATTAGACACAATGAATTACACTGTCAATTATAATTGCAATTATTTCATTTAAATGGCCGGTGAGATATTGTTGTTTTTTTTAATTGAAATCACAATAAGAACATGTTACTCAGTACATTTGTGCTTGTGTAAAATGTTTTAGTGATTTAACTCTACCTACGCTGGAATTCTAATTCTACCATAAGGAATAAAAACTGGTCTAACAGAGGATTTCGGTCAAACTTCTTAATCGGTCTTGGAATAAAAATTTCCGGTCATCCCGTTGATTCACACGTTTGATACTTGCCCCAGTGCACTCATTAATTGGTCGTCTAAACCTCGCCGTAATATTAATTCACGTTTTCACGGAATACGTAGGTTCTTTTGATCAACTTCACGCTGGATTTTGAGACAAAACACTAATGCCAACTGAACATAAATTGACCTGCCTCCTCATGTCGTATTTGGTCATTCGGTTACAAAAGAACTATGATTAAGAATTCGTTCCTACAGGACGAAGTGCTGACAAAAAATGCATGATGCGGGACACGTCATGATCTTCCTGGGGNAAGTGCTGACAAAAAAAGCATGATGCGGGACACGTCATGATCTTCCTGGGGAGAAAATAACGAGGCGACATTGAAAAAACTTAATGTAGTCTTCTGTTTTCTTCTTTGGGGTCAAGGCAGCAATTAAAATAATATTGATGTTGTTTCTTTTAAACTTGAAAAAAGACCTCCCAGGTTTATGAGAGTACACTGTATAAAATATACAAAGCAGTTGCACAAACGTATTTCGACACATACGAGGAGTATGCATCGTTATTTTCCAATTAAGTTTCGTTAAGTCGCTCCTTGTAGTACTAACAGGTTTCTTTTCACTAACTTACCCAACTAGTTAAATTGTTTCTATACAATAATCGCAAATAAAAGCTATAAAGCTTTATAGGAAAGAAAAAAAATTATAGATGGAACAACATTTTGATAATACATATTAGTACAAATTAATACCTCCTTCTTTTTACAACAGTTAACTTTCATTTCAGAATCAGAACTTCGATTCATTAAGTGGCGAGTTTTCATCCGATGATTAAGCATATTTCTTAAGAGCCCATCACATTTCATTCATAAAAGAATAAATACTCAAGAGATTCTTACTTTTGTTGGAAACATTTATTAAACAAAACCAACTCTTGTCTTTATTGTCTGGTGAAGACTAATTATTTTTGTAGTTAAATATTTTTAGTATAATGCCAGTTTCTTCAATTTTATGTTTATAAGACACAACAAATGTTGTGTGATTTCATTTTCAAAAACAAAAGTGTGAGCTGACTCAAGAACGTTAGTTCTTATAATAATAGCTTTAACGTAGGCCAAACAAAGAGAGGGTTAAAAACTAGAATCCAGGAGCACAAACGAAATTTGAAGTCAGTTGAACAAAGTGTAGTTACCTCACATTGCATTAATAATGACCAATTGATAAATTGGGAAAATACATTAATTTTGGACACAGAAGTTAATTATTACAAACGTATATCAGAAATAAATTTTCTAAAAAATACACACTGGGGTTTAAAAGGCAAACTGATATAAACAATGCAATATAATAACACGTTTGTGTAGTATCTGCTTTTTTGTAAACATATTTTGTGTTTATATTTATATCATGTTCACTTGTCCTATTGTTACGTTTCTTGTTATAATTTGTTATTATTTGATCACCTGACGACTACTTAAATCCAAGTCGAAACGTTGTGAGCTCTTTTCACAAAAAAAAATATATCATCGTAAGTTTATATTTATTTATTTATTTAGACTTTTCCTATAATAATGCCAATTCCTTAAAATGTTTGTTTTCAAGACACCACAAATGTTGGGTGACTTAAATTTCAAAATCTGTAAGCTGACTAGAACATTCTTATAATATCAGCTAAACATTTAATGTTAAATAATTAGATCTACGGGGGAATTTTATCACTCACAACTGGTTGTAAATCTCAGTCCACATTCAAGGGATACATACGTCACCTGCAGACGTATCGTCTTCAAAAGCTCCAAATACGGCGTATCTCCGCATCGTATATCATCTACAAAGATCGATACTCTCGAAAGCGGTGCGAGTTCTGTCTCGGAGGCAGGCGACGGAACCCAGCGCATCCAATTCTGGACCATCCGCGTCTGTAATTACGCCAACAGTTCATGAGATGACCATCTCTATGCATGGGAATCACGCGACTCAGTGAATATCGAGGCGTGTTTGGGTGTGCAAAGACGGGCAAAGGAGGTGCGAAACTATTGAGGTAGTGGAAGGCCATGACTGTAGACACCAAGAGTGTGGTTTCAACCAACGAGACTGTATACGCGAGTAGAAACTTATGGGGTGGGGGTACGTACGAAAAACGTTGTCAGTTGGGACGTACGTATCCGTCATCAGCGCCGTCAGACGGTGACTTTGGAACTAATTCAACTGGATTAAAAGATACGATTCCCTCTATCCTACACGTGTAAAATAGCCAAACGTAGAATTCTTTTACCACAAACTGGTTAAACTTCACAGCAAGGAAAAAGTAAATGTACGAGTAAGCAGTTACAATCAAGAAGACTATATAGTCTCCTTGGTTACAATACATGAGTAGGATTGTGAGAATCGGATCTTTTAAACCAGATGAATTAGTTCCATGGTCACCGTCTGGCGGCGCTGATGACGGATACGTACGTCCCAACTGACAGTGTTTTTCGTACATATGGAACCCTACCCCCAACTAAAGAAGTTTCCACTCCTGTATACAGTCTTGGTTTCAACCATAGAATGAAGAACGGGGTCATTTGCTGTACCATGTATCTAATAACCAGTGCTCGGATTTTCCATGTTTTGCGTATTCTTTTCCTAACTTTCTACGGTTTTGAGGAATCGGTTTATAGCATTTTTAAATTAATAGTGTTGAAAATATTTAGAAATAAATGCATACTTTGGAAGATTTTCCATGAAACTCTTTAACTTTTAGGTTAAATAACCGCAACAATCAGAATTGATATGTTTATTATTCGAATATAGCGTATTATGTATGAACGATTTCAGTGATATAATTTACACTAGCACTTTTTAGTAACAAATAGATACATATGTAAATTGTTTTTAAAGTGAATATTACGTATTTTAGTGCATTATATTGGATTTTTACATTTTTAAAATTTTCAGTGCATTTTTTAAATTTATACGCGTATATTTGAAATATTTTTAGGGCGCATTTTCCGATATTTAGTGCATTTCTATAAGTGTCCGGCCAATATCAGTAAAAATTTCTCTTTATCGGTTTTTCTCTGCTTTTTTTGTTCGGCAGAATGCTCGAGAACGAACAATACTTCATCAGTGATGTAAATGATAGGGTTGTAGTTGTGATTATGAGAAGTCAATGGGTGACGTGGCACACGTGATCACTTTGCGGGGAATCGATGGAAATACAGACAAACACAAACAACAAAAGAGGTATCAGGAAATTAAGAAATTTCAACAAAAAATTGTTGAAAGGGGGCAGAATATGAAATTGTGGGAAAAGTGTCACGAGACGTTATAAAAGTGACAAAGAATTTGAAGGGATTGCTTCGTCATAAGAAAGAGGAAGATAACTAATTGTTGAAGATAATAGTTGAAGGGAGTAAAAATAATAGAAGGATGAGAAAAACATGTGATGGAGTTACGAAATGGTTGAAGGACGTATCTGAAGAAATGGAGAACAATGAAGTGGAGTTTCGCACATGATCGAAGCCCTACTACCACAGGGCAAAGAGATCAGTGATCGCGTAATAGAGGGAAAGAAGTCTGCTGGATCCGTGTGGTCGTTCGTGGATGACGAACCCGCATTTTCCAATTACCGATCCGTCAGAAGAGGTGGGGGAAGTGTTCCTGACTACTGTTTCATAACGCTACCAAGGTCCTTTGTAAGGATTGAAAAATGCTGTTCCGATCTGCTGGTTTTGTTCTTTATTTGATTACATTTCAGCGAGATGTACTATACGATACATTTGTTTCCTGCCGAATGGCTCATATTTCCTCAAACTCTCGGTTACTTGTTGATGTAACCTATTCACTCTTTTTCCTTCACTTGATCAAATTAAGAAATTAATACTAATTAATTTATTGACAGAAAAAGTCACGACTTGGTATAACCACAAACAGTAATTAAGCTCCTGATTCAGAATCGTGCCATAAACCATCACGTCAATAACTAACCGATACTCAGTTAATGGTTCGTTACTCGAGTTAACTCATCTTACGAGTCGTAAGTCATTAAGATTCATAGAATAAGTACTATAAGTCAACAAAAGAGTGAGTTCATAATTTTCTAAACGTGTTGAAAATATGCAGGAAAAGTTACACTACCATAATACAAGATGAATGCCCGCAACTTCACACGAATTTTTGTTTTCCGAATTATTGCTCTTTCTAAATTACAATTTTCATGTAATAAAACATAATCAGGAGTTACTATCTACTTAATACCTCATTCTTATCTTCCTGAATATTTCTCGTAGGTTCATATAAGCCTAATTATTAACCAATGTGCCAATATAATATAAATGCGAGACCTGCACTATCCAGAAACGTTTAGATTAAACATCGTATTTCACCGTCCATGTATCTCCTCTCCATATCAAGAAATCTGCACTTAACTTAATTTTCCATCCTTGTATTTTACGACAACTTGTACGACAGTCGTCAAATAAGTAGATTACTAATTTTTATTGAAACAAAAATAAAAGTTAGCCTTCTTTTTATTCGAATTAAAATAAAAACAAAGGTAAAACACACAAATTCTTACATTTCTTGCTGTGTAGCATCTCGAGTAAAGATCTCTGGGTTTTAATATGACTCTCTGCTGAATTTCATAAACAGTTAAACAATTCACTCGTGATATCTCTCCAAACACATAAGAGCACTTTCACATTTATTATGTCAGTGAATACGAATCCTTCATTTCCACCAACAAAAATGAAGAGCGAGACTCACGTGTTAAAACATAATAAGAAAAACACATAGAAGATGATAGAATATTTAAAAAATTGATATATACTAATTATAGTTTTCGAACTTGTAAGTAAATAAAATAAATTACACAAGCCTACAAAATTTCACTTGTGTCCTTAACCACATGTAAAACCTGGAATCTGGAATGATTTATAATAAATTTATAATAAATTAACTGTCAAAAAACAGTACAGACTGCGTATGACCACGTGGAGGACATTAAACTAATTTACTCTCCGGAAGCAAACAAGGGACCATCCCATCAATTCCGATCAAGGGCCCTCAAAACGCAGAGGCGGATTCAAAAAACTTCAGCATAAGTTCCTAGATAAGACAAAAAGTTAGCTGCGAGTTATAATACTAATAGAATGTCAATATGTTTGTAATTTTACGCAAAAAATTACATGTACAAGTTATTATCGAACTATAGATTATTCTGAGTATAGTGTTTAAAAATCATAA
>NNCF01126808.1:719945-765272 GCA_002313205.1 Laupala kohalensis
GTATTCGGCCATTGGACGGAAGAAACAACCAAAACTAGTTTTGTCTGATGTGATATTGCTAGAACTAGTTTTGAACGTTTTGAAGGATAGAACTAGTGTTGAGCACTTTCACAACAATGAAGTTTCGTGTACTTTAAGCGGATATCATTTTAGAGTATTTACTGCACGATTAATATGTTATTTCCATGCATGAGACATTTATAAAAGTGTGTCATATCCACTATTTGGTGTTTCTACTCAGATTGATGACAAATTTACATTTCTATGATACATGTCCACGATTTTAAAATTAACTAGTTTACGAACTGAGGTGGAATGATAATAAAACAATATTATTAATCTATAAATTAATTTATTCCACAATTTTTATCTACCTACTTATAAACCATAACTTAAACTTTAAAAATTAAAATGGACGCTTAAAAAACGTATGGACGTTTTTGTTGTTCAGATATGGTTGACCCTTCTTTATAGTCTAGTATTGACAAAACCAGAACGTTGGCGTACAAGAATCGTGATGATATCTTTATTCATACCTGAGACATCTCAAAAAAAAATTTAAAGTGTACATTTCACTGTAATTCACCTCTTTTAAATAACGACTTTGAAAAATTCCTTTCATCGAGGGACTACAATACAATTCAAATTGAATTAAAATAGAATGGAAATGTCTGGAAATTATTTCATGTATATTTTATTCAGCAATCTTTACATACAAAAATGTTATATCAAATTATTTCACGAGATACAGCGAGAATAAAATACAATTCCGTTAGTGCGAACGACGAAAACCTCAGATTTATACCCCTTTCCGACCATTGAAGAATGAAATATCAAAAAATTTAAATTACCGTTATTAGATAATCTAATTACAATGTTTACATACAGAAACTCAATTAGTTAGTGAGATGGACGCTCTCAATGCATCAATATGAATCATAACTATGTAAATAAATAATCAGAACCTTTTTCACTCTGTAATAAAAATTATAAAAGAATTAAAAATAGAATTATCAAAATATACAACGAAATGATTGCCATATTACACGTCATTAGCAAGACGACTTATTTACAAAGTACTGTGCTAAAAAAATAGAAATTGATAATGAAAAAGGTTGAACTATAAAAAATATCCTTCTCTGGTGTCACGTGCAAGAGCCTAGAAGGTGCTAAACATAGATATTTTTAAAAAAATGAAATATCAACGGGGTCCAGCGTCATTCATACTAATATAGCTTTAAAATTTCTGAAAAAATGCTCAGTATTTAAAATTTTACAACGCATTCACATTCCAAGGGCTGCTGGCTGATCCTGGACTTCGGTGTCATCGGAAATATCACTACTGGTTTCAGAGGCCCCTAAAACTACGATCTCTAAACTAATATTGGCCATTTTCAATAATTGTTACATTTCATCCCCTTCGTATTTCCCTCGTGGAGGGTGACCGTGGGCGTACGTTGCTTTGAGAGAGTCACTCTTCAATTCTGCGGTACCAAAGAGAATGTATTCCACACCAATACTGGTCGTTTTTTATTATTTTAACTTGCCACCCTCTCCCTTATACGGGTGCTAGGAACATATCTCCCCACTGGATCAATGGTGAACTTACAGGGGTTGTCCTTATTCATCTCTACGGTACCGAAAACTATTGTTTCCAATCAAATACCTTTTTCAATTATTTGTATATGCCACCCCCATCCCACCCCGTCCCTGGAGTGCCAGGGTTGTCTTATCCCAACGGTGCTTGTAGTCGGATAGTCAGTCTTTTGTGTACCAAGTTTGGATCATATTGCCTCAAGCATTCTCGAGTTATGCTCACATACATACCCCCATTTCAACCCGCTCATGGATAGATTTTCGTAAAATCATACCATAATCATCTATTGTCATCCAAACTACACATATCAGTAAAATTACAGCTCGAATGGAAACTTGGACATGGTCGAAAAATAAAATTACGAATTTGAAAATGGAAGCACAACATAAATACATACCTCACTTCACTGTTTTAGGGTAGATTTTCCTAAAATGATACCATAACCTATTGTCATGCAAACTACACACCCAAACATACATCGTACGAAGCAAGTTAAATAAAAGCTTGTATTATACTCGGGATGAATACTTTTACACCAATCCGAACATAAAAACACTCAAAAACGGGTAATTACCAATTAAATCTCGGACTTTGCGTACACAAAAAACTGCGATGCCGAACCAATCACATCCTCTTGAATTTACATAATAATATTCTCGAATGCATTCAGATAGAACACGTGATTAGAGAAACAGACACTGATCACTTACCAAAATCCCCCCCTTGGGGTTTTGGAATCCACTTCACATAATAGCTTTAAATGATGCCTAGCACGTCGATCAAGATAAGCAATTTGGGTGGTCGCCTGAGATAATTTGGATCCTTGCTAATTGAGTATGGGGAACAGCAGACGAACAGTGACCTCTCAAGGTCTGGGATTTGTGACCTTGAGTTTCTCTGACCTATTGTTTTTACACCTTACACATATTTTGTGCGTGATCTACGTACTTGCAATGAAAACATTTTTATCCATTACTGTATTTATTTAAATTTTCATAAAAATGAGGCTTTTGAATAACGATCCAAAAGTTTTTTATCTTATTAGGAAAATTCAAGTTCGTGAACCTTCTTATGTGTTCCAAACAAATTTCTGTCAATTTTTCATAATTTACAATTTTGTGTTAATATTTTGTTTGTTCTTTATAACATCAGTGAAGAGAAAGGAATAATGAATATCACAACAGAAACCGCCAAACTAACGAATAATAATTTATTATTATTATTTATTTCTACTTTATATCAGATGTGAAATAAAAAATAGTACGTTGAAAACTAAAACTTGCTCTCGAGCAAAGGCGTGGAGGGTCGTCAGTATGAAATTAATTTGATCAAAAGGATAGAATATTAGAATAATTTCCTTTCTACAGTTTCGCAACCTACAATCATACTAAAAGAAATTGTGATTTACTCAAATTATTGTTAAATAAGACAAGATCCACCATAAGTTTTTGAAATATATCATTCCCTAGTATTATTTAAAACTATTATTGTTTATGACCCCATACCGAGTAATTTTTTGTAGTTTTTTCTCTAGTGTATTTTTAAAGCAACTGGGAAAGTGACAAGAAATTTTTAAGTAAAAAATAAAATACGCCATAAGTGTACGATACGCCACGATATATACAGTGGAGACTATTAACTCGACATACTCTATAAGACGAAGAAATTAACCATTCCCTTCCGTTGAAGTACAAAAAACCCTACAGCTCGAATTATTTAGACGCTATAACTCGAACTGAATATGATTTCCCCATGATGTACTATCCATGCATATCAAGCTCTCTAACTCGAACTACAAATGTAGCGGACTCTACAACCCGAAAAAGCAAGCTCCGCGGCCTCTGTAAAACGCAATTCTTTTCGCAAGACTCTTTAACTCAGAACAATACTTTCGTTGTTGTCAATAACTAGTTCCAAAAAATGATTTCGTACATTCATTGAACGATGTAGTGATATCGAGGACGATATATTCAGTGCCTTGGTTGCAATCGAAAATACAATTGACAAAAAAATGTGTTAATTGATAGACTCAAAAGAAACAGGGTTTTTTAAATATGTGCATATTTTCAAGTTGTTCCTTTATCATAAAATAATATTTATACATGTAATTATGTACAACACAAATGAAGTACAATAAATCTCATAAGTCGAATTTTTTATTTTATAATGACTTAAATAACATATGCCTCTATAAGTTGAAATTGATAATGTTAGAAACTACTTATCTCGAAGTCCTCTATAACTCGAAAACTCGTCGAAACTTATAACCTTTCCCTTGAAGTTCCAGTTAAAGAGGCTCCACTGTACTTCTGTGATTATTTTCTCTTCTTCGTGACGCTGACGTAATCGCAGTTAACTCAGCCGTGTTTAAAAATGGTCTGGAACTCCAATTGACTTTCAATGAACAAAACAAATAGATGTTTAATTACAGTTTCTTTTTATGAGATATAGCAGAACAAAAGTTATGTACACGTTAAAAACATGAAATGGCTCGTTCAAAGCGGTTTTCGCTCAGATTCAATTAACTGCGGAATTTTCTAAGAGCATAACAGTGGCAATGAATAGGCATAATATTAGATTTACTATGCTTTAAGGAAAGATGGAGTTGCAAAAAAGATATATTTTCATACATATTTCTATTTAAAGGAGAATTTAGTCAATAGTTTCTTGAAGAATCCACTTGTTCATCAGTTTGCTCTCAACTTTGGTTGGTTGATAAAATATGAAGAGAATATTTAGCTCATAATATTTGGTTTCTTCCTCAATATTGATAAGAAAATCCAAAAAGATATGACTGAAAATATGAGTGAAAATTAGAGAACAGGACAAATAAATCCAAATATTAAATATGTACCAGTAAACATTGATCTATTTTGCTTTAGGAGATTTTCACTTTTTATTCAATATTTTTCTCCGCTTGAGTTATTTCTTATTTAGTTAATTCATATCTGATGCACTATGAGAAAGATTTTCAACATAAATAGTAGCCTATATTCCACATTTCACGCTTCAAAAATATTACTCACTCATTTATTTACTGATATTAATCTATATCGAGCTTATTATCCTCGAGCTAAGATTTTCCCCATCGGCGATATCACCGCGGACTATCTTCGTCTGTGACGCATGATGTAACAAAAATAAAACAAAGAATCTAATAAATGCTTCGTCAGAAAAATAATATTTATGGGGAAAAAACCTTCAAGTAAGTCATTAGGCTCACTAATTTTTGAGTTACTCATAGAAAAAATAATTTGGAATCGTGCTCTTAAAATATTGTGTTCTTCAAATGCAGAAATAGACATGCACAGTTAAAGTAGAGCGTAAGTTTTTCAATTTTAAAATATTATTTACTAAATATTTTGATTTAGAGAGACACATCGAAAAATGGTTTACGAGATTTTCGTTGAATGAGCTCGCAACATGAAAGATATCGTGCCATTAATATGGAAGATCGTCTCTAACCAACTTTGAAGTCAGTCCGCACAGTAATGATTTGCTTCCAGCTATCCATTTGCTAGTCTCCATTACGATCTCCTTATTATGAACTAGCGCGTGCTTATCAAGAACAGCAAAATTTATGGTCTGAAACAAACGAACCGTAAGTCTACTTTCATTAAGTATAGAGAAACCAATTGCTGCATAAAAATAATAAAATCATTTTATTCATCCTAAAACTCGCGTACTCGCGTACTCTTCTTTTTGCAATACTAATCTCGTTTGTTTTAAACCGAGAAAACTATTAAGAGGGAAAACAACGACTACTGGGAATGTTTCAATTTAAGAAAATAATTAATTTTATGTAAATGCTGCTTACAGAAGAGGAAACTTAAACTGTTTCTAGAATTTGTTAAACTGCGGCGTTCTAAACGTAGTTCTGAAACATTTGGGGGAGGGGTTGTATTATTTTGAGCATATTAGTCATTGTAACTTAAGAACATTTTAATAAAATCTAACAAAATTTTTCTATCCTTGAAATAAATTGTATGTTTCATGTATGGCACGGTTGGGTTCTTTAATCCTGTTCCGGGGTTTTCCTCCGGTTTTCGTTCGGGTAGACACGGATTTTTTATACGGGCTCTCTAGGCTCTAGCCTAGGGACGGCGTCAATAGAAAAAATCTATATCGAATTTAGAGTTATTTTAATAGTGACGATTTGTAAACAATATTTTTCGAATAATCTATAGTTTACAAAAATACGTACTTGTGAAATAACTTTTTGTGTTTCATTAAAATACAATAATGTCGATACTCCGATAATATTTTAACACATTTACACTTATCTTAGGAGTGCGCTGAAAAGTTATATCCGCCTTTGCCTTAGGGCCCTAGATCTGAATAGATGGGATGATCCCGTCCTCGTTTCCGAAGAGAAAATTAGTTTGTCCTCCACGTGGTCGGTCATACTCAGTTTCTAACTCTTTTTTTTTTTGACCAAAAATTTACTTACATCCTCGATTGTGTGAATTAGACTGAAATGGAAGTATTTAGTCTCATTCACAGAGTCTACGAAACAAATGTTATACTTGTAAGCCTTATTTCTCTTGTATTCCGATGATAATACGAGAACGTTTATTTTCTTCCAAAATATTGACCAAAATTAAGGAGAGGTGACCGCCTTCTTTCTCATTTTTCCCCTCAATGTGATTCCACTGCTTTTTAATCCGTAGCATTAAAAATAGGTATCTCCAACAATTTGAAACATGGCAGTTCCAGACTATAACGAATCGTCCTTTTCGTTCCACATTAACGATGCCTCGCAAACCAGATGTTGTTCGCTGATTAAATTAATTGTGCGCGACTTCATTCCTCGAAATAAAAGGAAGCCAGCACGATGGTCGAAAGAAAGTAGAAATGGTTAATGGGACAAGCCACAGCGTAGCGGTTTGCTTAGCAGGTTCGACCTGTTGAGCGCGGTCTACAGCGTACAGACGAAGAAAAGGGAATAAGAATCCTACGTAGAGTTGGCAGAGTCTACAAAGAATGGGACCAGAAAAAAAACTCCCTCGAGGAATTTCGAAGACGAAAAAGACTCTTAGACATCCTTCAGAGAGAAAATAAATGCTAAGATCTATAGTCTCCACACTTATAAAATGGACGTTTTCATGATATAGATATAAAAGTGGTGAGAACATGGAAAATGGTGGATTTTATGAAACGATGCGTGAAAACTCTGTGGTTGAATGCACTCTGTACAGGTGATAAACCGTAGAGCGGTTACATTTTTCTGCTGAGTTTTCAAAGAAGCGAAGCAATTCCAGTAGCGAACAGTACAGGAACGTTAAGTAACTGTGCGATAAATACTACAAATAGTATACATTTAATTTAAGAGTAATACTTATATTGTATCCTAACGCATAATATTGTATGGTATTATTTGTGTAATATTTATTACTATGTTTGTATGTTTTTAAAATTGCATTTAGATACGCGTAAAATTGCGGAATAGATATTCTTATGGATTGAACCATTTTCACTAATAAATTCAATTCTAAATGGAATTTTTTTTAATTACATACTCATACTTCTATGTAAGAGTAAAATTAGATTTTTTTATAGGGTTAAACGTAAAAGCTTTAGCACCCAGAAGGAAATGAACAATACATATGGTACGAGGGAACACAGAAAGGAGCTCATGATTTACTTTGGCATTGAAATGCTTACTAGATAATTGAAAGAAATGTTATGGGAGTACAATTAATTACCATTATGCAGACTCTCGGCGAACATATTACCCGTTAACCCTTGTTAATTTACAACCGAGTTTTTTCGTGGTATATATGAGAGATTTGTAGCTGGCAAACTTTGACTATACTCAACTATGGTTTGACAATTTAATATGGTTTACTTTTTAATGGCTTTTTATAAAAACAATAATGACTTATTTTCATACGATTTAAAACCGATGTGACTTATCAAAAAATATAGAATTTTTTTAAATTCTAGATACATAGTAAATGTGCAAAACTTAATGTACAATGTATTTCGTAATAAATTTTTACTTCATGAAGAATGAAACCAAAAATACTCATTGAAATAACAAAATATTACTTAAGCATTTAATTTAATAAATCATATACTAGAATCTATAAAATACGTATCTCTTAGTCATTTATCATTCGGGATCCGGAAGAGTAGTGTGAGTCGAGGTGAAGTAGTGCAGGAGTGTCGGTGACGTCAGTCGACGTTGAAATGGTGACGTCAGTCGACGTTGAAATGGTGACGTCAGTTGACGTTGAAATGGTGACGTCAGTTGACGTTGAAATGGTGACGTCAGTTGACGTTGAAATGGTGACGTCAGTTGACGTTAAAATGGTGACGTCAGTTGACGTTGAAATGGTGACGTCATCCTATCTGTTGCGTAGGTGATTTACAGAGAAGTGAAACAAACTCTGGTTATTGTATTTTGGCAATGTTTTGCCAAAAAACTTTCAAGTGCATTGACGCAAGCTTTCACGGTTATCATTGTCGGTAAAAATTAAAACTGTTTTTGGAGTTAAGCCGCGCCATCATGTTGAAAATACTCCACGCTTTGTCGGTTGCAATTGGAGACGAAACTTCGAATATGCTGAATATGATGGCGCAGCTTAACAACTCGAAAAAACAACAACTATAAGCCTTCAAGTGTATATTTTTATAGAAATTGACAAATGATGAAAAATGTATGTACGTTATTGATATTTGTAGTAACGTCCTCTTCTTGTCCTTCTTGATCGACGAAAATTTCACGTTAAAAATCCCATTATTCTCTCAACAATGCACTTGAGCGCCCCTGGATAATCTCAGACGTCCGGCTCACGTGTGATAGTTCTCTCTAATTAAGGATGAGCTTTTCACTGATTCCGCTCAGCCTCCAGTTCAAATCTAAGACCTATAACTCCGACCCGCAAATCGATTTCCATTACTGCGCCTGCAAATTCCAGCTTAGTTTCAATTCGCGCTTCAACTAGCAAATTGACTTGTAATCCCTTGCTAGTTACTAGTCAATTAGAGTACATCTGTTGCTAATGTAACGTGAAGTGATAAGTGTTCATCAACACCTCGTTCGGTTAATTGTCCTCAAAAAATTGGATAATGTGATTGGACTTCTCTTTCAATTAAGAGTCTATTACGGCACTGGGGTATTTCCTAAGAACTTCCTTTCTCGCTGTGCAAAATAACACACAATCGTCGACTTTTCAACCTCACGCTCTCTTTGGAACATAAAAACCTCTTAGCTTCCTCAACCACGGTTGGGGGGTCAGTAGATCCTTGTTTTAATGATTACATAAGCATGATTAAAACTCTCAAAATTGATTTACTTATTACAAATCAGTTTCTATCTCTTCAAATTTTAAGAGAAAACATACATTTTGCAATTTCTTAGTTCTTCCTTTTTCTGTATTGACTCCCATTTTCCTAACATTAGGAAAGTTTATGAAATAAAACAAGAAATGAAATCGAATGGCTGGAAATTTTAAAAAATCGACAGATTTTTTTTTCATTTCATGTTCCTATATTTATATCCATCGAGTCTCAGTACTCGAAATACTGATGGGTTTATTTTTTTAAAAAAAAACTATGCTATTAAGCTGGACATTGCGTGAGCATCAAGGTGGGATGGAGGAGCATGGTCGCAGGAAGGGAATGGGCAATGTAGTGAAATTTATTGGACACGGAGACAATTTTCACTCGGCCATTGGATCACTCAATACCCGATTCAAAATATTCAGTAGATTCGTATTCAAAANCAATGTAATGAAATTTATTGGACACGGAGACAATTTTCACTCGGCCATTGGATCACTCAATACCCGATTCAAAATATTCAGTAAATTCGTATTCAAAATATTTTAAGTCTCCTGAAATAAATTTATCTCCATTAGTATATAGAACTGAGTGAGATACTACAGATCACACATACTGAGAGAGGCGAAGTTAAGAGCAATTTTTAAAAGGCTGTAAATAAAAATGCAAACAATTTTTGCGAATTGTATTTTCACTACTTCAAACTACGTAAAAATACTTCATGAAAAATAAAAAAAACAACTCAGATATTTAGGTGTAGAACGATTTTTAAAAGCGCGGGAAACGTACTGCGTGGATTGAAGGTATGGTCAATTACGTCCCTCACATATTAGTAGCAGTAAACATTTAGTAACATTGGAAAGATATTCCCCTCAGCATCGCACGTTCGTTGTCACAGAGTTTTATCAAAACGCTTGTTCCTACGAACAGGCGCGTCATGCTTTCCGCATCCATTTTCAGATTTATCATAATCGACCAGATTTTTAAAGTTGTGAGTTATAAATCCATTTTCATACCTTAGTAATTTTCTTGAATACTTTTTTATGTATATGAATAAAAAACGATTTGAAAAGATTTATGAACTATTCCCGATATTAGGAATTTCAAACTGTTCATACTTAAAATGTATTGTTCGGAAAATTATGAAGGACGGCAGAGTTGACCCGTTCATGATTCATTTTAAATATTTTCCATCTATGTACTGTTTGTGGATAACAATAAATAAATAATTAATACACTTTATCGTCAAAAAATCAGTTGCGAACTGCGTACGACGACGAGAGGGATAACATACTAAGTTACTCTCCAGAAACAAGCAGGGGACAACCACATCAATTCCAATCAAGGGATCAAGAGCAGTGGCGGTTTTAATACTTATGTGAAAAATATTTAATGAAATACATAGTTATCCATTTATTATTCCAAAATGAGTCGTAGATATAATGAACAGTGAAAATTCGAGATAAATAATAAGAAAAATTTTAAATGACATTCTGCCACAACCCAAAGGAAAACCGGAGAGAAACCCGAACCAGGCTGGGACATAAGTAGTATAAAATCAATTATACATAATCGATTTATTAAATAAAATATGTTGATTCGTTTATACTCAATCTTAAGAGATTGACCTTACATCTACAAATTCAACATACTCTACTTCCTACAGCTACTCACAACTCGCTGTTTCCGACGCGAAATTAAGTGTACACCTCTTCACCAGACAGACAGCAAACACATCTTCATTGAGAAATGAACCGTCTCAAATGCCAGTAGGACTTCAGAATTATAAGACGAAATCGTTGTAAGCGGAAAACGATTTCACACAACATTATAACTCGCAAACAGCACCGTGTAACCTACTAGTCTGAAATAACAAGACTTGGACGCGTGCCTTTCTGCTGCTTCAGTTTTATTTGCTCTCGACTTTTGGGACAGCGAAAGAAATTGAAGTCAAGGACGACTGTAGAAGAAGCGGAAGAGATGTTTGAGATATTAGTGTACATCTCAATGCGGGGTCATATTAAAAAAAAATATTATGAGTGTCTTCAAGAACCAAGAAGACTGTACTTGCAGTAAATATTTGAATTCAAATGGGTTCGATATTCCTCGTTGGTACTCAAAGCTATCGTCTTCGTGCAGTGTTTTTCCCGGGCGATTACCATGGTAATTTTTTTCTGACAAGAATTTCGTACTGCATTAATATGAATACATTAGAACTACATTACACAATACGGTGCAACATACATGGAAGTACACATTTTGACATATTTTAATATCAGTCAAAGATGATATTTTTAATTTAGAAGATTTCTTTGAAAATTTGTAAAACATTGTTCCTACAAGAGGGTTAATTTAAATTTAAAAATATGTCTGGCACCTGATTGGAAATATGTGTAGAAACGAAAGCATTTATCCTGAGGGATAGTGTAAAGCTACCTGAATCCAGTGTATCAAAAGAAGCAGTAGCTTTTGTAAAAAATAATTTCAAATTTAAATTAAACAGGTGTAACCAGTGTTTACAGTTTTCTATCTATATTTCGATTCCACATCGTATATTGACATATATTGGTATGTTGATATTTTGACATATTTTGTCGGTATGCTGTTAAACGCATACCGACCTATTTTATCCTTATCTTCGGAGTGTGCTGAAATATTAAATCCGCCCCTACCTTAGGGCCTTTAATCGAAACTGATGGGATGGTCCCTTGCTTCCGGAGAGTAAATGAAATTATTGTCCCGCGCGGGGTCATATGCAATTTATAACTACTTTCTTGACAATAAATTTATTATTATCATCACTCAGTATACGAGGTTCAAAAGCTATTCTGTATTACACACACATACCTTGTGGAAACAAAATTAACTTGTATTATCTTATTTTGAGTTTACCACAAGAACGAAATCTCCGCAGAGATATGACATCTCTCCAGCCCAGGGCGAGTCATTCCCTTACGCAAATACGCTATCGGTAACGAGTCTTCCAGTGGTAAACCTGAGTACTAGTTGGAGCGTCTCACTTGTTTACCAACTCCCGAGAGGACTGAACTGCGTTCCTTGAAGATGCGAGTGTCTTCTTCAGGATCCTCTCGGCTCGGCTCGGCTCGCTCTGCTTGGATGAGGAGAAATGTTTGCTCGTGCGTCTGGCCACTCACGATCGGCCTCTGTGCGCCGCGCGGACCAAGTGGCGAAGGAACGAGATGTACATAAGTGGGAGATGACTGGTCCTCCGGGCCGGATATTCTAAATTCAGCCCTCAGTCTATAGACACGTGTCTGCTACCACTTAACCGTTCATTTTTAGGACTCGGACAATGCGGAAATTTAAGGATTTTGCTAACGAATTTTGGTTGAGAATTCACCAAAAAACAATGAATAAGTTCTAGAAAAACTCATCCCAGAAATTTGATACTTCTTAAAATAAATTTATTGTCAAAAAATAGTTACAAACTGCTACGACCACGCGGAGGACAATAAACCAATTTACACTTCCGGAAGCGAGCAAGGGACCATCCCTTCAATTTCGATCAGGGGCCCTGAGGTAGAGGCGGATTTAACATTTCAATACACTTTAACAATAAAAACAGTTTGATACACGTTATGTTAACATAATACCAACAAATTTGTATATAATAAACCACAAAAAAGTAATTTCACAAGTATTTTGTATTATTATCCAACTATTGAGTATTCGCAAAGTATTGATGAAAAATCGTGACGATTAAATAACACTAAATTCGAGATTTATTATTTCAATAGATGCAAGAGCCTAGTGAATGCGTATAAAAAATCCACCTCTACCCGAAGGAAAACCGGAGGAAAACCCGGGCCAGGGTGGGGGATTATTATAAATAATTATAATATAACTTACGACAGTCTCGGAAATTTAATGCAGATGCAAACGTGTGATAGATAAACATTTCACACATCAATATTTGAAGGAAAATATCAATAAGTTAAAAAAATGTGTTCTACAGACATTTTTTTCTGATTTATGAACTTTAAACTTAACGATACAATTATATAATCTTCTGTTAACTCTTCCTACTTTCTGGGATACAAAAACATTACTCGGACATTAAAATGTATAAGAGGAAAAAAGAGATAATTATACACCGAACATATTATTTATTCAAACAAACAAATATACTTAGAATATGAAAGTTTTATTTAAACCAATGAAAATTGCTCTTTATTTTATTTTATCTACTTGCAATCTTCAAATTGCTTTGACTCTTTTGGGTTTTAATTTAATGAACCAATGTTAAATTTGTACAAGCCATCAAAAAGCATTCAGAGGAGTGTATAAATAGAAATGTAGGTTCTTTAGAAACAAGACAAAGTTGCGCCCGCGAAGTTCTTTATACTATTGCGCCCGCGAAGAAATTCCTCTCAGCTATTTTCTTGTCGTCTCTTGATGTTTCAACGGGAAACTAAAGAACTGGAATTCTGCATATATAAAGCAAGAAACGAGATACAACCCTAAGGGAAGACGGCGCTCTCTTGAACTTAGCGACCTCCTCTTCTCTTAGTCACCGATTCAATTCCCTGTTCGAAACGGAAGGATACTCTGTACGAAGTAATAAGGCTTTAGCACTAATTCGTACTTTACTTTTCTCATTATCTCACCAAGGAAACATATTTCAATGAAAATTGAGACACATTATCGACAAACTATTTTTAGTATTAATATTCAATAATCAGTTATTTATATATTTGACTGCGTTCTGTATACTACTTTTTTTTCTTGGGGCTCTAGGGCTCGTCAAGGTCATTAAAGCCCTTGCAGGTGGGGGAAAAATGTAGCTTCACACCATAGGGAATAAATTTCTCCGTGTGTGAGACTCGCCGAATATCTCGACCATACCCGCTAAAACAACCCTCCTGAATTCAACAAATATCTAAATACAAAGATGAGAGGAAAGAAAAGGAAACAGTTGCTCAATACATTATATCGAAAATGAAACAAATTCTGAAACTTATAATTTTCAAACTACCTTATAGTACATTAAATACAATTTTGCAACATATATTTTTTTAAATTTAATTTATTAAAATTTACTATTCCAAAATAAATGTCTCATATCACAAAAATTTGAACTACCTACACTTCAAAAAATAATTTAAAGTCATGGATATTTAACATTGAACAGTATTATTATTAGTAATAATTAGTTTATTAGTTAATTGTCCTCCACGTGGTCATACGCAGTTTCTACTGCTTTTTTGACAGTAAATTTATTATTATGATAAACAATAAAAGAAAACTTCTTATTTCTATTTTTCAGTAACTTATTAGTAATAGAAGAGATATTAAGGAAAAAAAAAGTCGTAATATTTTACGAAAGCATAATTGTATCAGTTTTGGATTTTTATGACAATTCAATAGTCTTATTTCATTCTTTCAATTACTATCAGAATAAATTTTATAGGCTCCCATTCCCCTTAAATCGTGCAAAAGTACACGAAATAAAAAAGTAAAAAGTAAAAACGTTTCTATGTTTTTCATTTTGTTATAAAACATAATGAAATTTTCTGTCTGCTCTTCAACTGTTTTAGTTGCTGGCATGACATTGTCGCTGCGAGCATGTCTTTCTTCAATTTTTTTGTTCGGAATAGCCAACTTGACAGGCGATGATGAAGAAATAAACTTTAATGATCCGTATTCCCGACAGGTGCAGGACGTAAACCTCATTTTTTTGACTTTGACGGTGGAAGGTTTAATCATCTCTCTGTTTACACAGTTTTTTATTATAAACTTCAAAAGAAGCGACCTTGAATGTTTATCATAGGTCGACGAAGTATGACCCGTTAGAAAAAGCAGCCGTCCAGTCATTTACAAAGGACAATATCTCAGAGCGGTCTCGTTAAATTTATGCATTACGAAGATAGGTATAAAGTAAAACCATCTCTCAATCACTCGATCAGGTGTAAAAGGTAAAAAAAAAGAGTTAACATCTTGATTGCTGTCTCCTAAGATACGGTTGTTAATAAATTCATACATTTACAATTAATCAAATCTAACTCGTATGATGAATATGTGTAGATATTTTATGAATAATTTTATGAATTTCATATTACCATAACGGAACACTTAATCATTGTTACGGTTCTCCCAAGTATTTTGAAAGAGTCTGTCAAACAAGTTATATATTGAACACAAAACATTCTTTTTTAAGCATGTTTAATGTATTACAACAAAGTAGGTATACAACAGTATACCCCACTATCCCACTCTTTTCAGTCGAATCAATTCCATACTCTCCCGGTAAGAGATATATTGGGAGCAAAGACGCCGTTACTGCGTCAACGATCGAAAATCGACAACTGCTCTCGACAAGAGTGGCAAAAGACTCGAATCATTGATGATCGTATGAAANTTTTCATTTTCGCAAGAGTTATGTAATAATTTAACAATTTATAATTAAATTTGAATAATCATTTCATACGATCATCAATGATTCGAGTCTTTTGCCACTCTTGTCGAGAGCAGTTGTCGATTTTCGATCGTTGACGCAGTAACGGCGTCTTTGCTCCCAATATATCTCTTACCGGGAGAGTATGGAATTGATTCGACTGAAAAGAGTGGGATAGTGGGGTATACTGTTGTATACCTACTTTGTTGTAATACATTAAACATGCTTAAAAAAGAATGTTTTGTGTTCAATATATAACTTGTTTGACAGACTCTTTCAAAATACTTGGGAGAACCGTAACAATGATTAAGTGTTCCGTTATGGTAATATGAAATTCATAAAATTATTCATAAAATATCTACAAATATTCATCATACGAGTTAGATTTGATTAATTGTAAATGTATGAATTTATTAACAACCATATCTTAGGGTCCTCACCCAGCCACAAGATCAATAACAGTTTAATAACGTTTCTAGTGCCCCACATCTCCCTACTATATTGCGTTTTAGAATCAACCAGACTAAATTTTCAACAATTACCTACACGTTTTTCTCTGAGATGAAGGGTTCGCCAAACAGAGTGCAATGAATATTTGCTCAGTGAATTTTCAAAAGTTTTGCAAAAGTTCGGGAAATTTGGTCTCTGGTGATTGAAGTTTCAATGATGAATTCTAACAACTACTATGAAAGAGTTCCAATTTAATTTAGATTCAAATTCATCATAATTTAAATTTAACCCTCAAAATAAATGTAAAAAGGAGGAGTATATGTGAAGAGGAAACTGAGGCAGAATATAAAAAAAACTTAATGATTTTAACTTCGTTTACATAAACTATTCAGCAATAGAAGTGTATCGTGCTCCACTCAGAAATCTTTAATTCATTTTTCGTCGACACTGAATTCTTTCAAACTACTCTGTTGGTTTTCTATCATCTTTCCTCTTTTCGGAAAAGACGTAAAACAACAAATGGTAACGTGTAGCGTTTACAAAATGGAGAAAGACAATGTAGATGTACTCATTCTATTCTAAGCCACTTCTAACAAAATCATTTCCCGTTCGCAAGAAATTCCGACCACCCTCTACTCAAAGCTAGGGGTACCAAATACGCAGCAAATTGGAAAGACACGTAAATCATAGTGTTTCTTAGTGAATCACGTTTTCGACCGAAATTTTGAGGAATATTAATACTTCATCACTTCGTCGGTAGCTTGAAACAGAGGAGCTACAGCTCGCGTGCTAATGAAAGTATGGAGGAGAAGAATTACGAGCACGTGATTGATTTACAGATGAAGGAAGACGGAGTATATTTCTGCCAAAGTGGTACGTTATGATTTGATTTATTGAGCCAATTTGAGCAGAAATTTTCTCTTGCTTATTTTTTGATCCTCCCGTGTACAGAATGGCCCTGATGCAAAAAGTAGGCTTTGAGTGTATTGGGTACGGGGTGTTGATTGACATGAATGATGTCAGAGAGGGCGATGATGAGTGATTGGAGTGAAATGAAAGGAAGGAGAAACCTAAAGGATAACTAGAATTTAGGAGCACAAACGAAATTTAAAATCAGTTGAACAAGTGTCGTTACCTCACATTGCATTAATATTGATCACATAATGGATTATGATAACACATTAATTTTGGACAAAGAAGTTCATTATTACAAACGTTGCATATCAGAAATGTTCTTTATAAAAATCTGTTTTTTAAACATATTTTGTGTTGATATTCATGTTTAAATACTGTTCAATTGTTCTGTTTCCTGCTAAAATTTGATCCATCTGATGACGACTTGAAACGAAGTCGAAACGTAGGGAGTTCTTTATCAATAAAAATACATATTATTCGTCCAAGAAAGGTCGTACGTGTTTAAGAATGTATTTAATTATAACCCACCACAGACCCACTATGTCCACCATTATAAAAACAACTTCGATCAGAACCGGGGGTCCGACCTAACGTCACCACCGAAGAAGGAGTGTGCTTTAACCACAACACTACGGGTCATCCCGCAAGACAAGCATTTCCTAGAGGCAGAAGGTTGTAGTGAAATGGACGGTATGTCGATTCACACCTCCACGTCGATATTTTATTAAATCATTTCTTTTATAAATTTTAAATCCGCCACTACAGCCCTTGGACCCTTCATCGGAATTGATGGGATGGTCCCTTGCATGTTTCCGGAGAGTAGTTTATAATGCTCCACGTGGTTATATGCAGTTCCCAATTGCTTTTTTGACAAAAGTTTCTTTATTTATTTTATTTTTGGTCACAACCTCCATTAGTACAGACGAAAGAAGGGATTTCTCCAAACGTATTGTTATGAAATTCCAAATTAAGAAGGCCCTACTAAATTTAAGTGGGAGTAGCATCAGGAAAGTTGTAGGACTTTTAACAGGCCACAATACCTTACGGAGACATCTATATATCATGGGAATCAGTCAGGAATCAATGTGCAGGAGACCTCTGCACATGTACTAAGTTTGTGCGAGGCTCTTCCTCACATAAAGATACCGTGACCTACGTATATTTTCTACAAACCTAGAGGATATAAAGAAGGCTAAGATCCACTCTTTGGTGTCCTTCAGCGAGACTCTTGGGTTGGAGTAAGCCTGTCTGTATAAAGGAGAACAAAGGACCTTTTAGGCCTACGTGCGAGGTTCTCTCCATGACCGGGCCCAACCAACTTTTAATCCAATCTAATCTATGACATCCTACATCCTAAATTTATAGTTCGGATACTACAGGGTTGGGATGTTACATCCAATGGTTTGTAGTCATTCTTTCCATTCTCTGAATTTCAAATTCGAATTTTTTATTTCCATATTGTACATAAAGATTAATAAAGAATATTGCTTGATTATTTACCAAACAAAACCAACCAGTAAAATACATTTGTGAAATGTGGGTAGGCATTTCATGAGCACATGGCTGTATTGAAATACCTTCACAAAGAAGGATTGGAGAGAAAGACAAATGCATGGTAGGTTCATTGCAAAATTTCAAAGTAAATTGTAGCAAAATGAACGAGTTCTAATCGAAATAAAACTGAAAATAGTGCCTATTTATTACTCTAAATAAAAAAATATATTTAATAAAATATCATAGAACAATAGCACATCATCACCTGTTCTTTCCGTCCACGAATATACCGCCTTCATTGCTTGAAGAGCAAGCAAATTTCATTTTAATCCAGACGATAATGATCATTCTGTGTGTGTGCTGTCTCTTATACACATCTAGATGTGTATAAGAGANAGTGGGTTTTTGCGTGGGCGCGTGCCACATGCGGACGAGGAGCAGATGAGTAGTTCTCACGTCGTTAATGCGAGAGCACCCGGACGCAACGACGTCATGGGAGAAGAGAAGGAGAAAAAAAAGAGTGGATCAAGATTAGAGGGAAGAAGGCTGCGAAGCGCAAGGACGACAATGATTTCGACTGGAAGTGTCCGAAATAATTCAAAGTAGAATATTGGAAACAATCTTCAGGACATGGTCTACTTAAATGATGACCCTCATATCAAACTTTCTTAACTGCAACGCATTAAATGCAGGAGCACCAAAAATCATGTCACCACTTATATCTTCCATACGGGTATGTGCAAAGTGTAACTCTTCGCAAACACGAAGTAAGAAATCCTCAATACGAATGCTTTAAATACATGAGTGGGGAGATAAAGTTCGGAGCAGGTACACTCTGTATACTTGCTGTATAAAGTCCTTAAATTATTTTATACTGCATTTATCAAACCCTAAAAGTATAACTAATATGCTGAGTATTAGTTTCTTGTGTATCACCATCGGTTAAAAATATTGTTAGTAACAACTTTTCAGACCACATTCTCTTGCTAGCAATACTTTGATGTGTTTATGAGCGCTATCAATTTTTGTTAACTGATATTGGAGAGATATAATAAGTTCAAGATATTCACATATTCCTCAGAAATGAAACCCAATACTTTTGACAAATGATTTTTGACCCTTACAACAAAAGACTAGTTGCATAAGAATAGGTCAAAAACTTAGAAAAATGTCAATAATAGAATTTAACTGCATTTAATGATGTAAATACTCCATTCTACTCTAGTCTACTCTAGTCAAAACGTTACTAAGAAGTACATGGATAAGTAGTCTATTAAAGATCGAAAATATTCAACACGAGATGAAGTAAGTTGTACCAAGCATCTAAATGGATTCCATGAGGAACACCTGGTTAACTGACGAGGTTTCAAAAATAATGATTTTCATTGTAACATTCACCGACAAAATATTCATAGAATCTACAGAAGCATTTCATCTCTCGATAACATGTAGTCGTAAACCCAATATAAAGCTAAGCATCGACGAAACAAATATATTGCAATAAAGAAGTTGCAAGTTCTCGAAATATATTTACAATTTCTTCTGTCTTCAAAAGGATACTCAGAAAATACTTCAATAAAGTTGATCACCGTACGGTGGAAGTATCCTTGGTATTCCTCTCTCGAATGTGAATTTAAAAGTGAAAAAATCGTGCGAACGACTCTTTCAAACCATTTCTGTCACGAACGACCAAAAAGTTGCACGAACCAGAAAATAGAAACTCCCGCCTTCTCAAGTTACGATCCTCTGATAAGTAAGAAATACTAATTAAATTAAGAGACCTTGAACTAGAATATAAAATTTTACTCATACTTGCGATGGGAACAAAGGATAAAATTGTTAAGAGGAGGAAAAATTGTTAAGACGCCGAACTTAACCAAAGAAACGGATACAGAAAATGTGGTTTATGAATGGAACACGATAATACACGAGGCAGTATATTACGAGGATTTTTGAAAGGAAAAAACGACCGAGATTTATGTTATTTACATGTGTTTTGAGTACAGGAGAAAGTAAGAAGGAAAATGTAAAAAATGTTGGGGATGTTTTTTTTTTTTTTTTGCATTTAAGCCAAATAAAACAAAGATTTAAAAATATTATGCCAACGTCTCGGCCTTTAATTTTGATACCAGGGTTGCAAGACAAACTAGGAGAAACATGTCATTAGAAAGAATATATTACAAAAAATTTTACTTGTTGTAAATGCAAAAACCCATATCTCCATTGATAAATATCGCCAATAACTCTCACATAAAAATATTTGTAACAAAAGAGATACTCCTTTATTTGTGAAGGCAAACTAACAAATATTTCTTTGTCGTTATGATCCAATTTGGAAAAGGGAGAAAGGCAACAACATTAATTTGAGAAAGAGCATAGCATGAAGAGGACACAAATATTAAGAAAAGAGATCGAGAAAAGACGTCCGTGGTAAAATATCCAGAAAAGTATATACCTTAGGGTAGATTTTCAGAACGAACAATTTCCGATGAAGAAAGAGAATAAATTAGGAGAAGGCGAAGGGAAAACAAATCAGAAGAAAACATTACGGAGGATGTCGAAGAACCGATTTTGCCGGAGGAGGAGAAGAGGGAGAAGAGAAAAACAGTACAAGGAGGTACACCGTGGCGAAGACAGAGAGATTTTCGTATCTTGCGGTTGGGAAGTCCCCTCGAGCGACAACCTCGCGAACACGCTTTGCGCGTGGGCGGATGACTTCAACGGAGCTGCACGCCGTGTCCCGACCGACCTTCCAAGGTCGTCACCGTTAATGATACAGGGTCATCGCTCGTTGAGAATCCAGCTCAATCGGTACGGCGATTCTCATTCGATAGAAATGGGCAGGTTTATAACAAGGAACGTTTTACTGATTTTTTTATATTATTTTTTGGCATCAAGTAGTAAACGAGATTCGAAAGCTATTTTCTAGCTCATACTTTTTTATATTTTAAGTCTAGAATATGTCTTTAATCACCTTTTTCCAAATTAACAAAACAAAATGTATTTTTTTAATATTGTCAAAAACCAATTTTATTGCTTTTTGATGATATTGTACATTTTATTTTTCAGTTCATTTTTATTATATTATTTTATTTTATAATGAAACCGTTTATTTTCATTATATTCTTAAATCCACTCCCCTCACCTGCTGAGGATATTATTCCTCGGTGTTTGCAATCCTAGTGTACGATCACGTGGAATGTGTACCGTATCCCTCTCAAGTATTTTTAAAAAAAATTCACAATCGAGAATATTTCAATCATTTCAAACAATAATATCCTCAAAACAACAAAGATTTTTACATTCTTTCTTGACGTACATGCTAAACATCAGTAGCGTACCCACAGTAAAGGAGGTTCGGGCCGGGAGACTTTTTGGTGATCAAGACGCACACAAACGTGATTGAATACGTCTAAAGTATGTATCCAACATTCCATTACATTAAAAATTTTAAATAAAACATGAGTATTTACTAATAATCTCGTTGAGTATTTATTTTCTTGTTCTAAAATGTTAAAATTTATGTGTTAAAATACAACTTGGTGACTCATTAGATCTTCTCCCAGGATGCTCCTTTCACCCCCGTTCAAGCACGTCACTGCAAAACATTAAAACAGTTGAATCTATTTATATTCTTGTTGGAGGGGATTAATGAACTGAATTCCATTACAACAGGTTCTCACAGATTTGGTCCAGTAAACTCCATTATGAAGATGGAAATGTTCAAAGTCACTCGGCAAACCTTGTTATGCGACCAGTCAAGATGCAGGTAAATGGGGCATACATTTTCTCCTTGGTTGCACTTAGAGCAAGGAGTAAGGATGATATATATCATAATTACCTAGGTTGCTGTCAGTTTTCGCTTTTTAACAAGCAGAATCAATGTGATACACTGAATCGCTTAACAATTTGGCCAACGAAAGGGAAATAAGATTATTTCGATTTTAACGTCTTTCCATCGATTCACTGAATCGTTTTCAGTCTTTTTGGTGGTTCCGAAGAACATTAAAGGGAAAAAATACTGCAAGGATGATTTTCAATGCCCTTTCCTCAAAACAGACACAACCTGAAAGTTACATATGTGGACTGATAGTCCACATATGTAACTAACAGGAACATTCAATTTTTAAATGAAAATTTAGTGAGGGGTCACCAGGAAAATTAGCATGTAGAAGCGAAGTGAAGGATTATAGTGACTAACCCAGTATTGAAACTAGAATGAGAGAAATGTGTTTATGTGTAAAATATATGGCCTAATACAATAGGTAAATAAATTTTGGATCTTCACAACACGATTGGAATTGCTACGGATGCCTCTACAGTTTTAAACGTAAAATACTATTTATATTATGATGCTGTCTATATTGTTACATTATTGCTTTAGATAAGGAATTCAGTAAAACCAAAACTTAATGTAAATAAAATTATCGTTACTTTTTAAATATTTTCTCTCTCGCAATAGGCATTTAACGTATTAAAAATAATGCTTTTTCAAAAATGTTTGTCAAATAAGAAGTTTTACATTCAATAGCGCATGATTTCAGTACAAAATATGCAAAAAACTCTATATTTTTATTAATGTTAGATCATTTAGTGGTACTCCTGCAGTCATAGACTGAACACTTGGAGCAGAAAACAAGGGTTTGCTAAACCCCAAAAGTACTATCGATATATTAAAAATACTACCGAATACTTTTTTCATGTCATCTTCACTAATGAAACCGCAGATGCAACTTACGAAACATTTAAAATAATAATGAAATGTTGATAAGAAAATGATGTTGAATATGTAGTAAATAAAATGTAATTTTCTACACCAATACAGGTCCACAAGCACATTCTAATTAACCTCTGTCATTTGTTCGTTTTCTATAGAAATTAAAATAGTTGCATCAACTATATCAATCCAGTAAATCAAATACTGGTTATGTGGTCCAGACAAACACGACGTCTCATTTCGCGCTGGTTAGCTCTCGAGTCCTGAAGTCATAATCAATGCGAAAGGTGCACAAAATGAAACCTACTCTCTGCTTGGTATAAACTACGTTGTACCGAAAATATTTTGCTTTTATTTCAGCCAAACAAAACTAAAACTAGCACTAAAACGGTCCACGTTCTAAAACTATTATTTACCATTTACTCATAAAGTACGAAAATATATTTCAAAAGTATTTTTCATATGTAACCTAAAAACGATTTTTGTTTTCTGCTGAAAAATTTTGAAATGGCATTCTAGTTCTTCATATTCAAAATGTTCGTTAATGATAGTACAATCGATAGTCTTACTATCGATGTTTAGTGATTTCTAGAGAAACGACAAATCTGTGAGAAACAAAACAGGAGTCAAGGTTGTGAGAGAAGACTTAATTACTTTCATTACGAGCGTGCTTCCCTTCGGGAAAAGTACCATAACAGACGTAAACTCCACAGTAACGACTCAATGTTACTAGTCTCACTCTCATCTATTTTTGTAAAAAAAAATTAATAGTCGAATCCTTAGAGATAATGACCACTACCACATATATACACTAACCGACTGCGCAAGGATTCAAACGGGGGTCTTAAAACGTGCGTAATAAATGTATCTTTAGTATTACAGCCGTTAAAAAATGATATAAAAAATTATTTAAAATGTATTGTCATAAAAGTAGTTACCGATTAGTCCACCTCTTTGGAATGCCATTCGCAATTTCCTAATTTCCTAAATTCCAAGTGCATTGCAGTAGATTACAGAAATGAGGAGACAGAATTTGTGCTACCTTAATGAACTTATTGGTTCACGTAATTATATAAGATGTTCACACAAAACAAGTTATTTCACAAGTACGTATTAACCACATACCTATAAACTATAGATTATTCAGAAAATATTGTTGATAAATCGTAAGTATTAAAATAATTATACATTCGAGATTTAGTATATCAATAGACGCAACCCCTTGTTGTAGTGTGTTTCTTCAATTTCTTATTTCCAATTTTATTTTTGTTAATAGTTTATCATTTTGTTTAAAAAAATATTGTATATATATATANTATATATATATATATATATATATATATATATATATATAGGTTATTTATTTATTTATGACAGCGCACTCACGTCAAGGCAATTTTTGTGCATTAGTTTTGTGAACCTCACATCTTGTAACTGGATGTTGAGGGTAGATGGAGGTTAGCAGTTGTATTTTAATTATCTTATCTTGAAATAAACATTCATAATTTTGTGTCGATTAGTTGGTGAAAACTAGTGAAAAATGTAGAAACCGGAAAACTAACATTTTTGCTCTATCACCCTTCGCAAATAAAAATTTCGAGTGGTGGTGTCTTAGAGGGTGGTTACACCACACTCACTGTTCACATTCACCCACTGTTCAAATTCCATGTTTTAAAAGTGTAGTCCTTCTTTGTTGAATGTGTCAGTCACTCAGTGTTAGGACTACTTTGCCTATATAGCGAGATATTACATAAAAGATGAAAAACTTACAATTATATTCAGAAATTATTCTAAAATAGAATTTTATAACAAAATAAACTGTTTTTTTATAATCATTACATTTTCCAAAAATTTAATATAACAACCTTTATATAACACATCGACTAATAAGAAAACTATAAAATAACCGTCAGGAATAAATAACCTTAGATCAAAGCACTGATTTGCGTACGCTAAAGTATTACAATCAAACAGAAAAGGTATCACAAAAATTGTTAAAATAACTTAAAAATTATTTTATGTTTCAAAGTTTTGCCTCGGAGTTTTATAGGAATTTTCAGCAGATATCCTTTTTGTGTAATTATCAACAAACAGCAATCAGTATTTTACTATAAGAATGTGATGAAAAGTATCGATCAAATATGTTTCTGAACTAGAGCAAAAAGAATCAATAATATAATTAAAGAATTATTTAAATAATATTAAATGAATAATAGTATTTGGAATATATTATCATTTACTCGGGAATTTTAACATGAGGTACTATGAAGACATTCTTAGTTTTTTATAAATATTTTCTGACCAGAATCGAGAGTTGCGGACGTTAAAAAAACGTACAGATTCTTTTAAAACTCCAATCAAATTCACTCCTTCGTAACAACGAAGAAGTTAATACACTGGACTGTCGTTTTACGTGATGAGCCATCCCTTCATTACCTTAAACGATACAATCCTCAAGAACCCATGCAATCACACCAGTGTAATAAAAAGTTTAAATTCTTCAAGAGTTTTCTATTACCATGTTGAAGAACTTTTTCTTTCCAAATTTTCGCCACAGAAATTCCATTTGTCGTCGTTTTCGGCGGAAAAGAACATCGTGCTAGGGACTCCTTGCGGTTTCGTGTGCTGACGTCACGTAGTCCCCGTGTGGGGTCTTGTAAAGACTTCGTGACGTCACGATACAAGGTCGATTGTTGACCATGGCCTTACCGAAGAAAATGTCTGACTCCTCTCAAGTTCTCCGATGATCCGCGGCAATTAAAGGCAAATTTCGCTTCTTGGAGATTGTTTTGTGACGTTGAGTTGATATTGCGAAGCAATTGCCATTGTGTCCAGAATCAAGGTGTTCCGATGTTGATTCTTTTTTTTCAATTAAACTGAAGAAATTTCTTACCATTTGAAGATGGGTTTCCTTGATTTTTAAAAACATAGTCCATTTGACAAATATATTTATTTTTCGCAGTTTATCGGCAGAAGTATAAGATTTTACTTCGACAAGCAAGTATAAAAAAAACTTTAGGAAATATTCGAAATACATCCAACTAAAATTGGATCACCTCCATATAGACAAGTTTCACTAACATGCTTTTAATATAATAACGCATTACTAAATTTGTGTTAAATACAACATTTATTTTGCAAATTAACAATTTACAATATTATATTAAGTCGTATATAATGGTATTTATTTATCGTATGGGTGATAATTTAATTGTTTAAAAATTTAATTAGTTATTGCACAGAGAAAAGTTGAATAATTAAAATGAAAGCAACAATGATAGATTACTTTCTTGTGTTGCAGTCTTGGCAATGTTTAAATTCTATCACTGGCGAGTGCCTAACAAGCATTCCCCTATTCTCCCATCTAAGCACTTTCCCCTCATAAATTTTTGACTTTCAGATTCTCTGATGGTGGTGGCCATGCCGTCGAAAACATGTTTTCAAATTAATACCACGGCAAAATGTGGAAATTTCATTAATGTATCAATGCTATTCACCGATACAAGAAGATATGAAAATATCATGAATAAAACTGGCATAAATTTATTTATCTGGGATTGAAAAACAAGAAATGTCTCTAAAAATACTCGCATGGAATCGTGCAGAGGATAAGTTTTCAAACTTATAACACGCGCATTTACAGAGAATACTTTTATATTTATTTATTTAAAATGTCCCTTTTCTACTTTTACCCAAGTCTCCTGGTTAAATATTTGGTATTCTTTTCTCTCTCTGTAATCTAAATTATTACAATTATTCCTTTTTTCAATTTCTGAAGTTTTGGTCTGCTAGCTAAATATTTGTTTCTGTTCTATTGTAATTGTATTAGTTGTGTTTTCGTTTTCTTATTTTGCGTCCTTCGCCTCTTGCTACTCTTCTACTAATACACTTCATTTCAAATTCATTGTCTAGATTTTTATTTTGTTAAATTTTAGTTCTTTAAATTGTATATGGAGTTTTTTAACTGCTATATGCCTTAGATTATCTTAAATTATGTAATTTGTCGCCCTATATTTTAATTCTTCTAGTTTTAAGTCACCATAATCACGAATTGATTTATATCATCTGTGCGGTACATTGAATTTTTCTACACATCTGTTTACTGTTTTTTTAAATACGTAAGTTGGTTTTACATCACTTTTGTATTTATCATTATTTATGCAATGTATATTACTATTGTTATTGGAGGTAATGAATAAATAAATAAATATTGTGTTCGAAGAAGAGAAATGTGGGTCAGAAAAAGTATTCTCTGTAGCTTATAGATTTAATCCTAGAAAATTCATTCCATTGCTGTTTCTTCGCCAATATTATTCATTCGTCTCGTCGTTCCTACACGTATCGACCCTGAAATAATTTCTCGAGCCGTCATCGACTCGTGGCTCCACTGTTCGCAAGCGCTTATATCGTCGAGATCAACAACCTCCGTGACTGCAGCGCCGATCGCTCGGTCCGCCACGGTGTATATACTCGAAATCATGTTTCTTTGCTTCCAGAGATTTATCTTCAGAAAAAACAATATTGTATGAACATCCACTGTTTATTAGTTTATTGTATTTTAGTCGCAGTACATTACTTTGTAGTCCTCAACGCGGTCTTAGGGAGTTTTTAATAGCTCTCTCCACAATAAATTATTGACTTGTTTATTGTCAGTTTAATTGGCGTGGTGTTGGTATAGCGCTTGTACACAGTGTTGCCAATACTTTTACTACACCATCGTCCATAAGAGTAATGAAATTTGTATATCACGTTATGTTGGCAGGACATTTGAATTACTGAAAACTTAAATCTATCGTCAATATCGGCCATCAATTCAATGCATTTCTTCTTGTGCCGTTATTCTGTTCTTTCTGCATCGAGCGTGTGGAACGAATATTACCTTGTGTCTTAGTTTGATGCGTTATTAGCTTGTATTTCTTTACAGCAAATAGTCACTTTTGATGAATATTTTTTGGATCTAACTTTTATTCGTAGAAGTTGGCAATTCGTGTAAGGCGGCCATATTGCATAATTATCGGCAAAGTTACATGACTTGGAGTATAGACGACGTGCTGCTGTGGGTGTCCAGGGCGTCCAGCCACGGTACTCCTCGCAGCTCCGCTACAGCGGATACATTATTCCATGGCGAAACGGAGAGAGAATCCGCCACGTAAGCTAATGGACAAGACATCTGATCTCGTGTCCAACATACAATGAATCCACAAGCGGCTAACAGTCCTGAAACCAACATGGTACTACAGGTGATCTCACAAGTTTACGGCAGACACGGCGTGAAAGTTGTTGGTATACGAATCGAATTCGACATTCTCTCATAATTTTTTTAATTATTTATTACACATTTACAATACGTTTATGGTGAACATTTAGCAAATATTATTATGAGAAAATACAACAACAACAGATTTGAAGAAAAAAAAAACGATTTTGTTGAAGGTCTGAACTTTGGAAAACACACACAATACAAGGTCAGAAACGGTATGGAAGAGTTGATGTTTTTGTTCCTATAAGACACGCAATATAAGAGAGAACATAAAGCTATGTATTATAATTATTATATACTTTACCAAGTAACTTGTGAGACATGAATTATTATTATTTTTTATCACGTTGCTAATTCTCTTTTATCTCTTTGCAGGTGAGTGAGGAATTTTCTAAAACAATAAGAAGAAGACGACACGTGAGTAAAATCTAAATCTAAATTGATTGTCAATCGTCTTGTTAAATATTTCTTTTTCGATTCAAATTCTTTCAATGAGAACTTTAATATTGAATTTGTAACAGAAGATTAATTAGAATAACTCGAAGGTTCATTATGGTATAAAACATTTTTTGTTTATAAAAGCAATGTTTTGTTCGTAGTTTTGTTCTTTCTCGGTAATTTAAACTGATCCTATAATTAGGATTTTACTGCTAAAAATGCATAGCAGTAACAGAAAATATACTTGATAAAGTTAATTTGTCTCTATTAACCTACCTGAAGGTGGGAGTCATATACAGTGACGGATTGAGAAAGAGCACATCTTCTCGTCACGCGGAGGATATTATGCGGTCGATTCGACCTCGGGATAAGTCTGGTACTTATTTTACAATAGGTTGAGAAGACTTGGCAGTTATTCTAAACGTAGGAAAACAGGAAAACTCCCATGACCTCACCAAAATTTCAACCCCAGCATCTAACACACGATCAGCCCTCCACCCACAGTATTTTCTACGGTCATTCTGTTTAAGTCAAAAAATCAACATAATAAAACTACCAGCACCTCACATTATCTCAATTTTCAAGTGTTTTATACGCTCAAACTTCAATAAAAATTGTTTCACCATATAGCCCACGACTGAAACGCGTACTCAATTCCAATTTTCATTATTCTTGATTCATTATATTAGTTAAAATGTAGAAAATCACTCCGATTTTGACCGATGAGAAAAAATGGTTAAAAATAACAAGGAAATATTGTTGTATATGTCTGGGAGATACATACGTTTGTATCCCAGGTGGAGTTAAGACTCAAGGTGCAGGGGTGAAACCCACCAGCGAGAGTACTGGGGTGAAGCACCAAATGGGGTTCTGGCGGCGATGCGCGTCAATAAAATAAAATGTTATATGCAATATCATTAAGAGTCAAAAAGGGTATCTTTTCCCAAATAAAATATTTTTTGTCTCTATTAGTATTTTAATCAAGTATTTTTTCAATAATATTTTTTCAAGTCTTTTATTTATTTTGAAAAGTTACGAGTAGATTGATAAAAGAAGATGTCGTGAGTCGAAAAAAGTAATTAAAAAAGTAATTAATCAAATTAAGATTTCCTCGCCCTGCTAGTATTGCTTAATATTCTTGGAACAATGCATTCAAGAGTTGCAAAGAAACTACCTGATGATGAGTGGGGGATAGTTTGATGATTCGTACTTGGAAACTTGGATTCTTCAGCAACGATTACATATTAACGCGTAGCATGGTGGTGAGACCAGTGTTCGACATGACATCAGTAATTGACACTAAGTTAAAGAAAATTAAGACAGCTGCAATTAGTAATTCACCTTCTTCCGTCTTAATTCCGTGAGAACGTCTCATGGGGTATATTGAAACGAACAGGTTTCACGTAGATATCTGCGCAAACTGCAGAAGGTTGGCTCAAAAATGGTGATGCTACTTTGTGTCCACCAATATATTATCAACCTGATCTCATATATTTGAAAAAAATATACAAATATTATTTTTCTATTGTTTTAAGAGCGGGAAATCAAAACAAAAATGAGATTCATAGATTTATGACCATAGTTGAACTAAAAAGATTACGCTTTACGGACATATACACACACATTTTATATATATATATATATATATATATATATATATATATATATATATATATATATATATATCGTAGGTTCTCGTTGAGACAACTCTTGATATGACAAAGAAATACGACCGTGTAATGCCGGTCTAACATAACAACAAATATTTTCATGTTGTTACAATACGCAAGAGAGGCTTTAAATATTATACATAATCGCGACTAATGCATAAGAAAATCATCCATCGTGAACGAAAGGAGTAAAAAAGGTACTGTCTATGGTTCATCTCATCAATGCGGTCATATATTAGCCATCAATATTCTGTACAACCCCCAGTCTGATGTTAGACTCATCTCTTGATGAGGTAAACAACAACTACCAAATATAGAGAGCGCGGCATCACGTGGATGTACTCGCGTCAGCCGGTATGCTATAACGGGTACCTGCGCGGTACGGCGCGACTGCTCACAACCAACGGACCGCGCTTTGCCATTCTATGCAAATTGAAGCGAGCGCGCGCCTGAGGAAGACAGAGGTCTGTCCACAGACACGCCTTGCACTTCCACGAAGTCATAAGCGAATATCTGTCTTTCAGGACGACCGAGGTTACTGAAACGGTGCGCGCAGGAAATTACGACCATGGTTCACCAAAAGTGTTCACAGAGGAAGAGGTCCGAACATATTACTCCAGTACTAACATGGGAACTTGACACTAGCGCAGGTCGAAAGTCGTCCTGACTTTGTTTCTACTGAAACATTTCGACGTATATGAAAGTATGCCATGTCAAAATATTACCGACGATGACACATTAGAAGCACTGAAAAAAAATATCGAGAAGTTTATCAATTTTTGGCGTCTACTTTCCACTCACACTTTGGACAATCATGAGAAAAGTCAACCCTTTCCACTACAGATCAAAACTGTTGCCGTAGAGAAAGTACGCACCGTCTGCTACCGTACGTTTCTGGGTGTTTATGGTGAAATGACGGCAGAATGCACGGTAGACCAATGTTAACGTTTCTTTGACTGTACAGACGAAAGTATTTTTATACTTTTAAATGTTGTTTCATCATTCTAAACGATGTTTAATAAGAAAAAGCAACCATATGATTAATAATAAAAGTATTTTAAACAAATATAGTCAGAAATTATATTTATTACTTGTACTATAACAATTTTAATAAATTTAACGTATAATAATCAAATTTGTCAACGGCTTCGTGTCACAAAGTAAGGATTCTTATTAAATACCAAGCCACAAATATCAGCAAAAGATTACGAATTAACCAGGAAACGAAACCGAAAAATACGTATCAATTTAATAGTATCTTCTTTCCTCATCATGTACGAGTATGTCTCAAAAAGTCTTTGCAGTAGTCACCAAATATGTTCATGTAGAGGATTTTTATACTTTTCATAAGAATCCTAAGACTCTGGAATTTTGATTGGGGCTCTGAGAAAACGTCGAGAAGAAGTTAAAATCGCGAAGTGTGGCGAGTTGCTACGGATGCCTGCACGCAAGCCTGCTTTTGATATTTTATTTTTGTTCGCAGGAATTAGCGTACGTTAGATTGTGGAGATGTTTAAACTATGTTTCGTACACGATTCGCATCCTTTCTAAAAGAAGAACTATAGTCAGCATATTTATACATAAGTTTAAAATTGGATTATTTTTATATTTTCACATTTTAAGGATCTCAAAATTTTCTGTCTCTTTGTATGTACGTAACTGCGAAAAATTTAGAAGTTTATTTATCGGAACATATTTTAGTTCATCGTTTTAAGACATCAATTTATTTTGAAAATCTGTGACAAAAGGTTTATGATGAGAAACAGTTTTGCTGATTTTTTAAAAAATTATTCCGAAGAATTTTCTTATTCGCATTATTGAAACGAAAAATATGGCTTAATTGATTTTAAAATAACGTTCATCGATACGTGGCAATAATAATTGAAACAATTCTTTATCGTCTCTTAGGCGAAGACAGAGACTGGTAATACAATGCGAAATATTTTTCAAAACTCCAAAACCCATTTAAAAATGTGTTCACATAAAAACTAGAATAGTTGTAACTTTCAACTAATATTTTATTGTCAAGGTTTGGAAAAGACTTAATAATCTGACTGAAAGTAATATCAGTAATATGTGATGTGAGAGTTGAAACCCAGGTACGATAACGAATTAGAGTCAATCATTATTTTGCACTTTGAATTTACAAAAAGATATTTTTATCGTTAAAAGTGTGATACTCAATGTCAATTAAATCGTTTTTTATCATTTGGGTCATGTGTCATTTCAAAATATATCTACGAGTATCATATTATGTTTGCACGCAATAACGTATCTTCAGTGTTAATAATCACTGTAATAATATCGTTGAAAATGACTCGTAAGGATAACTTACAAGTAATATTCAAGGTTTATACGAAGTTTTCTGGGAAAGAACAAGGGGTCAATAGCAATAAAAATTTGTAATGCATATAATTATATCTTTGAGGAATAACTAGTGTCTTAATTCGTTCCATCTAATAACTTAATTCCTTCAAATTCACGTGCGTGCTCTTTCTCATTCCCAATTCCCGATACCACCCACATCACATGATTAATGAATTAACAAATGAACCCCAACACAAATGAGTACCAATAATAGGGAAAATAACAAATCCAAATGAAGCACTACCTGGTGTGAATATTAAGTACTAGCGAACCAAAGTAGTGGTTTGGCGAAGCCGTTGCCGGAGGCGTTAACTAATCAACGGTCTCAGTGTACGCCGAGACTTGAGGGGCTGGCGGCGAAAAGACTGCAGGAAGTGATTCTTTTTGTTCATTGAGTCAGTACACGCGCGCCGGTCGCCGCCGATAGGGTTTTGTGGGAAGAAGGCAGGTGTACGTAGACGACGCAAAGCGGACGAATAAATACATTGAGATGCAAATTGACGGTGAAGCTACGCGACCGACTTCCGAATTCAGCCTCCGGACACAATTACACGGAACGAGGAGATGACAGAAGCTCAAAGCGCATAACAAGAGACGGTCGCAGAAAAAATTGCATCGGGTGACACGCGACTGGCGACGTTCGTTTGTCCGGATAAGTTAAAGGCGTGGAACTACTCGAGAAATGTTCATGACATATACCTATTACTATAGTTAAATGCATAATACGACCTTCGTGGAACCCAACACAAAATTTATTGTTTACGTTTCATTATATTCAACTATTAGAAATAGATTTAAATGGTATAATATTCGTACGTTTGAATTATTTCGTATTGACAACGAAAAGATGAGTAATCGTTTCCATAAGAGCATTAAGAATAGAAAATGGACACCATTTCAAAGTAAATCATATTTTGAGCACAGAAATTAACTAAATACATGTGAAGTGTACTTGATAAAACAGTTATTAGTGACTTTATACGAAAAACAACAACATGCGGTTTAAATAAATAAACGAAAACGTTACAGAATAAGAGATTTACGTACATTTTCTGTTCCTGATCTTTAATATTCTTCATAATAATATTTAATGTTCTTTAAATATTGTACTTAATAACTAAAAGTATTAATACGATATTGAAAATGCGTAATTTGTTGTTTGATAAATCATAAAATTAAAAATGACTCAAATTTATTCAAATTATTTTAATATATGTAAGAATGCAAATATTACACATGAAAATTAGCAAAGTCGTTCCAAGATGCTTTTACGGGAATAAATATCTTTACCTCCTTTTACAATAGTCATTAACGTACGAATATTTTGGAAGATTGTATTTGAAAACTTATATCTAACCATTTAGAATCACTTGAGATATTTTGCTGAATTCGTCTTTATTTATTTTTTTCGCGTTACACCCCCGACGTTAACAAGCAATTGTATTTCGGAACATCGTAAGGTCTATTACGATTCAGTTAACTACAATTTAAAGTTTATCTAGTTTACAAAACAACACAATTCATGCAAATCCCAAACCATCTCGTTTGTTGCAAATAAATCTAGTCTACCGCTCTATAATCAACGAACATAGACAGGGAAAAACTATTATGCAGATTTATAGAGCGATTCTCTGTAGATAATAGATCCGGTGCCGTTCCGGACCATCCCCACTACACGCAGCGGTGACCTCGGCCCCTTGCATCCTGCGCAGGCGGCATTGTATTGAAATGACGAACGGACGGGCAGACAGATGCCTGGGCGCTGCTTACATTAGGACGCGACCTCCAGCTTCCAGTCGGACCCCAACAAACGGGGATTAGCACTGAAGAGGTTCGTTCTTTGGAACAGGACGCGGGTATCAGCGAGGGGGGAGGATTCGGGGATAACAAATCAAATACGCTTCTGTAAAAATAAAATTATCGTCAAAAACAGTTACAAACCGTAGTGGAATAGGACAGGTGTGCCCGTCCCAAGCACGCACAATGCAAAGCCAATCGTATTCAAGACATTTTTCGGAGCGAGCGTATTACGATATCGCTTCACGCCTATAACACAGTCAAATAATAAAGGAAACAAATCTGTTCAGCTTCTTTAACTTCCCTCTAAAATGTCTTGCGTTTCATTGGCTGTCCAACGTTGTCGTCTCCTCGATGCGCCATGGCGCACTTTGTGTTATTACACTATGGTTACAATCTGCTTATTTCCACGTGGAGGACAATAAACTAATTTACTCTCCAGAAGCATGGGACTATCGCATCAATTCCAATCAAGGACCCTAACGCAGAGGCGGATGTAACATTTCAACACACTCCTAAGGCAAGAATAACAATAGTTGGCTAAGTGTTATAATATTAAGAGAATGCCAACAAAATTGTATTTAAAAAAAACAAAAAAAGTTATTTTACAATTACGTATTATTATGAAACTTATTCGTAAAATGTAAATTGGAAATCGTTACTATTAAAATAAATCTAAGTTCGGGATTAATTACTACAATAGACCGGCGACCCTAGGCGCTCGGCCTTCTATACGCCCGGATTCGAGACGTCCAAGATAATAATCATAACATTTATTCTTGACAATCTCGGTGGATTATGGTCACAGCGCCAAAACTCACTACACGATTTTCCAACGTTCCGACTCGTCTGGTCGCGGTCTTCGGAAGGAAATAATGGAGAGTAATATGGTCCGTAGCAAAAAAAAGGGGGTTTGTGATCGAGAAGGTCTAGAAAGATATTGCGAAGATTAGAGATTGGTGAAGATACGTAAGACAATTGGACGAAGAAAAGTATGGACTAGGAATAGGAATGAGAATGATGATACTGGAAAATAACCAAACATTTTTAAGAGAAACACGAATAAAAATATTGCGGACAGGAAAGTGGAGTGAACAACGAGAAAGAATGATCCGAGGGAACTCAATGAACTCAAAGGAAATGTTAAGTGGTTACCAGAAACCTACAAAATGAATACAGATCTACAAAAATGCTGCGAGTGGAATCTACAATAACCTGGGAGTGGAAAACGGGTTATTTTACTCTCCAGAAAAGGGGAGATTATAGGCTTCAAAAGCGAAATTTGAGAAGAAACTCGAAATAAAAGAGCGGCACAGAAACAAGTAGATATTATTGATTCGTGACAGCGTTGACATTATCCACCATTCATCAAATTTAGTTTCAAATTAAAATAAATAATTGATTGGTAATTCTTTTTCTGAAGAAATGGCAGGATATGAAAAAAACATTAGGTAACACACAAAATAGTTCAAAACATCAAATGAAACAGTTTTTCCAAAAATAATATTTTTCGATAAATTCTGTTGGAAAAATTGAGAAAATCGTGATTTGAGTTCAATTCTTTAGTGGAGTTAATTTATTTTAATTTTTAAATGTGCTTAGAATTACATTTTCTAAATATGCTTAGGATTTTTTCCTTTATATAAAAATTTCCTCCAATTTTCTTTCCACTTTTTTTCCTTACCTGTTTCTTACGGAAGAAAAACCAATCCTCCATCGTAAATATACCTAAGTATAAAGAAATTATTGTAACTATAGAACTTCGAGCGAAGGGTGAGATGAGCAGGTGAGCAAGCGAGCGAGAGAAAGAGCAGAGTGAGTGTATTTGAGGAAACCCCCGCAGGGCCGCGCGCGCGTCGGGGCGATGGCCGCCAGCCGGCGTCCTTCACCCATGGCATTCACCCGACGCTGGGCCGCGGGCAAGGTGAGCCAGCCAGCCAGCCAGCCACTCGACTACCTCTCTCTCTCTCTCACTCACTCTCCTGCTCTACACTCTTCTCTCGCGGGTCGGTCGCTGTTCGGGTTTACAACGGCCCTCAGGCGACTGCAGCAGCAGCAGCATCCGCCCCCTCCCTCCATCGCCAAGTGCAATTCACCTCCCTCCGCCTCCGTCATCGGTTCCTCCATCGCGACGGGTCGTTTCTTTTCCTCCGACGCTCCAAGAGTTGAGTCATGAGATCTACATTGCCTCTGGCGTCGACAAGGAAGGTTCATCTTGCTAGATGTGTCTTCTCAGCTTGAGTCACTGGAGTGTTCCGGACTCGAACTCCTTGCCCCCAGCCCCAGTGAAAAATTAAAATATCATTACATTTTGTAAAAAAAAAAAATACACTGGGAGAACAGGTTTGGATGTGAAATCCAAAGCTTATAGTATCCCAAGAAATTCAAAGCTTATTCTTGGGAATAAGCTTTATTCCCAAGAATAAAGTTATAATACCATATCCAAAGGTTTGGAGAAACCCGTTCCTTCCCCTGAATTTGCATCTCACATCCAAGCTTAAGATATATCCGTTGTTTTTTGACAGTGTATTGCGTAAAAATTATATTTTTACACGATTTGATCTGAGCCACCCCCCTCTCCCGATCCCTAATTATAGATCCAGAACTCATCACCATCTGAAATGACCGTCATCACAGCCATCATTCTTCTTTCACATTCATAACACTAGAATTATACGATCCCAAAACAATGTTGTGTCTCAACGATGAAGTTAAATCATTCCACATATGTAGAGACTTTGATAGTAGCGTTTGGTCTGAAACAGACAGCAACATGGTAACCCAAACGTTTTAGTTTAAATAATGTCCAATGAAAATAATGTGACACCAGTCCGGAAGTGAAAAATTCCATGATTCCAACGATCATAACTACGATGATATATCGCGCCAAATAACACCAATGAAACGGAATAGGAAAGGATAAATGAAATAAACAAAACTGATAAGTTTTGGTGGAGTCAAAGTAGTTTTGCTACTTACGCACGACTCAAATCTACAGGGTTGTTCCTTCAACTTTTTCCCGTTGAAAAATGTCAGTACAAGAAGAAATATATTTCGATATACCCACTTATGAACACATCTTTGTTCACCGAAACTAACACATATTTCAGAGAATTTACTGCAGCTCGTCAGTGAAATGAAGATTTGGGTGAGGAATCAGTACGTGGACGATTGAGTGACAGAAGTAAATGATTGTATGACGAGGTTTGGTGTTGGTAGTGTACGAAGTATTGTGTAAAGAATATGTAGTCATACTATCCAGTTTTTGATTTATTAAATCTTTTCGGCCCCGTGGCGACCACCATCAGTGCTGTTACAAAAATAAATAAACAAATATATAGAAAAGCAATTTTGTGTATGACAAATTAGATTTGACGAAAAATTATATAATATATAGAAACATGAATTTCTAATTGTCACAAAACATAAAATAATAAATAAATACTACGGATACATTAATTTTTTCAACCAGGAAAACCAATATTTACAAAATGAACGAATACGTATGAAGAAGTAAATGAGTAAAGATTTCTTCACAGAAGGGCAATTATTTTTCTTTCGGGACCAAAAATCATGTGAATTAGGTACATAATATATTTGTAAAATTTTTTAAGTTAAAAATTTACTGTCGGTTAAAGTCAGTGACGTGAGTTTGCTTCGAGGCCTATCACTATTTTCTTCCTCAAAATGCGTCGTAATATAGTAAATATTTACAAAATCTACTCGGATTGAACATCACTCTTTACCCTTTCATCTGTTTCTCCAGCAGAGCCACCTGGATTCCCTTTCCCTCGAGATAAATCAGCTCAGGCCTATCAAAGAACAGAGTCTCGACACGGAACGCTAGCCGTCACAGGAGAGATGCACCATCTTAATCACATTCACCACGCATGGATCATTACCATCTGTTGGCCCTCCGGCACGGTTACGTCATCACTATCACCATTTGGCCAAGCAATACTTTCGTCGACACCAACATACTCATTGTCTCTCCAATTGTATGTATATTGTATTGTGTCTTCATGGTTCTTCTCAGCGTCACTCTATAAAGACTAATGAATCAATGGGTCGGGAAATATTTGATCGGGATTTGATATCCTATAATACGATGTTTCTGCGGATTTCACTTTCAAAAACAAACAAAAATAAATTATTTCAAAAATTTTTAAATTTACACAAACATTCGCAAACACATTTTCCCATAACATTTACACCAAGAAATGTATCAGTAGTGGCAAAAAAATAAACATATTAGAAAATATGCACAATTATTTAAAAATTCTAAAATTTTACGTTTTATATTGATATTAAAATACATGTAAAAGACTCAACGTGTTTCCATTTGATTTTTCAAAACCACTTCATTTGGAGGATAAAAAGTAATTAATTTTTCCAATACTTAAGCTAATGCAAGGGTATCAACCTTTGTGATAAAGTCAAACAATCGATCATTCTTTTATGTATGCTAACACTAAGAATGAAGAGACAAGAAGTATACAACACAAAACTACCGACACTATTGGGCATTCTTTTAGTTGATATCAATGACAAATTAAGAAGGATTATTTGTATGAATGAATTACTTTAAATGAAGGAAAATTATAAATCAATGTTTGCATGGCCTACCATGTTCTCTTAATGTTCTTTCGTAATAGCTCATCTATGGTTATGGAAAAATTCAATTTACCAACCAAGAGTAATTTTTATTGTTACAGAATATCTTTAAGTAAACAATTGAATAGAAATCTGTAAACAGGATGTATTGTGTCATTATCTACTCCCTAATTAATACAAATAATAAAAGATATTAAAATGATTTGAGAACACTTTAAGATCCGTAAGAAACAAGAGGACTCTGAAATATGGATGTGTTATTTCATGATCAATAATAAGGAAAGAATCGTTCCTGTACTTCAAAACCATTATAAATCACACTAGTTAATAAACCTTTAAAAATTCACTGATCTTGAACATTTTGTACACATATGTTAACAGAACAAGTCTAAATATTCTCACGCGATGCTAATTTACAGATAGATTACTTGATGAGGTGGGTGTTCAAAGAAACATTTACCTATGTGCTTAATATATATATAAAATGATGCAAAAGCTTGTATTCAAATCAATTCAAATTTCACGAGATACAATGAGGTGTAAAATCCTATGCGTTTCTAACCGAGTCTTTTCGAACTGAAAACTACATTTAATGTTAATTTAATTTTAAACTATAAGACTACATTTAATTTTGTGCAATTAACCAATGATAATACAGGCTCACCAAAAATTGGTCTGTTCTAAAGACTAGAACCATGTACCCTAATGTATTTGTACACAAATCAGTCCGGGGCCAGAATTACCCCATCACCCTCCTTCCCTTTTTCAATCACAAAACACCACCCTTATATACAAAAGATACGTATTAAAAAACTGAAGGGATATTTACTCCCGATTCGGAAAGAGGACGTCAAATTACATAAGAACAAATATATTTAGTCTTAGGAATTTGACCAATTTTTGTGTATTTTTGTTTGCCTGTACTATTGAAACTTACATGTAGAAATTTTGGTAGATTTATAAAATAATTAACATTATTTCAAAATTATTGTTTGTATTTTAATGGACATCTAAAACACCGCCAAATGTAGAGAAATTAAAAAGATAAATCATATTACTTTTCGAGTCTAACATTTCTGGTTTGAGAATGAGATATAACTTATGTTACACACTCTTTCTAAATATAACCAGTTTTTTTTTATCTTTTAATAAAACCTCTTCTGATTTACGACAAGAAGCCACTTTTAATACGTGCATCTAAATATAAAATCTTCATCCGGTTCGGTTCCGACCGCTTCAAGACAAATATTCAGCGCCACATTTTACGTGGTCATCAGTGGACTCGAACCAGTTGCGAAAGGCAATTAAAATGTTTTATGATGAGATTCACTTCGAATAGCTAATAAATTTCCGCTGACTCACGCCAGCAGAATCCTCCTCAAGGCATAATACGCGTACCAGCAACATCGACAAACAACACCGACCCCCCGTCGGGAGGTCCGTCCTACGACGCCTCGGGACTCATTGACTACTTTATTTTTCTCCCACATGAATAACTATTCATTCATTGAGCTACAATCTCAAGAGCCCGCCATTCGGTGTTTTCGCGTTCTTTGAAAAGCACTTGTATTGCTTTGTAATGTGCTCAATCGGACATAATCACAACGCCTGTAGTGGCAATCTGGTTTTGTCAGTTCTGGTATTAACGAGCGGCTCTTGATGTCGTTATTTATTCCGAGGGTTTTTCCTCCAGGCCAATGGACGGCGCGTAGAACAAGTCAGCAAATTGTGATCATTTTGTTCTTCGCGAACAGCTCCAGAGCAATATACTTCTTGCCGCTGAAAAAAATCGAAGAGAACAGAAAAGAAGAGTACACGTTTTTTTTGTGTTCCAAAAATAAATTTTTCTTCCAGTGCTCTTATTACCAGACACTAAAAAGGAAAATTTCCAATCGCGCGAAAAAAACCGAGTAATTTTCCTGTTTCACTGAGGCGAATCCTAAATTCCAGACGCTTCAAGTGTCCAGTGAATAAAAAGTCGTGGTCTTAATAAGGCGTGTTTGGAAATTTACGCCTCAGAATTCTAGAGTTGAGGAGAAAGCGGTTGTTTCGGAAGGCTGGACGACCAGCCATTCATTGTATCCAATGTGTCATTTCCTCCTCCCTCAATGTTCACGTGCACACTGATCACGGAGTCTGGAGGGAAGTTCCTTTTTGATTTCCACGTTTAATGTCTCCATCGCATGCCTTTAAGAGAGATGGATGTCCTCGTAGGTTATGTAAGGTTCCATGCGCAAAAGCACACAGTAGCTACGGAACCCCAGCTTTAATCACACCCTCTGTCCGGAACGCCTCCTAATGATTTTCTCCCCCACGCACTACTGTTTGCACTGGTGCTGCAAGGAGGACTTTCAAGAAACAATCCTCCTTCGCAGTATTAGCCCCTTCGATTTTGAACGAAGTTCATACTGTGAAAAAACATATGGAAATACCATGAACTTCGACATACGCGCCAATAAAGGATTATCTAAAAATCCTGTCCGGGGAAAGGCTACAAATTTAATATTTATAACAGTTCCAATATTTAGTATCCATACAAATATTATCATTATCAAATAGTAAGCATGCATTATTATGTTTTTTTGTCCTTCAATCTATTATCATTGAAAATACTATGACAATATAATGGTAAAAAACTCGAAGTAAGAAAGGGGAATGCACATTAATAAGCAACTTTTTCACTACAGTAAATGACACATTAATTATGAGAATTTAATAACTACGAAAATAATATATCGTCGATCACATTTTCAACCTTCAAATTACAGCAAATAAGGATATTCTTGCTTTTAGGCAAAGTAAAACATATTTGTTTTGTTACGCCAACGTTTCGATATATTTTATAACTTCTTCAGGGCTACCAACTCTAAAACATGATTACACTGTTCATATAATCCCATACATTCACTACACCAATCTTGCAAACATCCTCCTCCAAATCCCACAACCAATTTACAACAATTATCCACGTCTACACGCATTCTTCCAAGCAGCAAGCAATACCTTCAATGTTAGCTTAGTTACACTATGTCCCTTTGACTAGAAACGAAGTTCATACTGTCGGAAAATATAGGAGACCCAACGAATTCCGACATAAATGCCAATAAAGTAATACGTAAGAGACCTGCCTCCGGTTAAGGCTGCAAAAATAATATTCATAGCTGTTCCAAGATTGAGTACCCAAACAAATATTATCATTATCAAAAATATGCATAAATTATATTTTATTGTTTGAATCAATTATTATCGACAATACTACGGCATTACTGTGGTAAATAATTCATAAAAATCAAGAAAGCTGAACGCACATTAATAACTCACTTCTTAACTAGAAAACATAACTCATTTATTAATTATTTAATAATTACAATAATAATCAATTATCTATCAATAAAGCTTATCAAACTACGTGGAGGATAATAAACTAATTTGCTCTCTGGAAACAAGCAAGGGACCCTTCCATCAATTCTGATCACATCATTTATGCACCAAAAGAGAAATCGTGGCATGTACCCTCTAAAATAAGAACAAGTAATGGAATTGTCACATTGACAATCTTAATTCCCAATTAAGCAAATTGTGTTACGCATTCCGAATCTTAGTTAACGCAGTTAGTCCACGTATTTCCCGTTGCGTATATTTTGCAAACGTTTACTCCCATTTACGTTACGGCATTACCTTCTGGGGTAATTCCGGTCAGAGTATTCAAACTTTCAGAATTCAGAAGAGGATAGTTCGGATAATTTGTAAATCTCACCCCCGAAACTCTTGTAAACCTTTATTCAAGGAATTAAATATATTAACACTTCCCTGCATTTATATTTATGAAACAGTCGTGTTTGTTAAGTCCGAATTACTGAAGTGCCACCCTTGCTTTATACGAAACAGTCTCGTTCACGAACACTATACACGCAATAGTAGTAATATTCATCGCCCTAGAGTGTCAACCACTCTTTGCCAAAAGGGACCATACCATTCGGGAATCGTTCTATATAATTCCCTGCCCAAGAATATAAAAGATATTATGAAATTGAATATCTTCAAATCCGCGGTTAAAAACTACCTCCTGCACCAGTGCTTCTACACTGTAAAAGAATTTATTGATTTTAACAAAAGTTAAATTCGTCTTGTGCTTTATCACGCCATTGCTGTAGTACTTTTTAAACAACTTATAACAATTTCAAAAACTATTTTCTTGCATGATTGTGTTGTCTTATGGCTCATATTAATTTAGTTTTATGTGTACTCAACATTGGCACGTTTGTGTACATAAATTCTGTAGCCCCATCCTGGCCCGGGTTTTTCTCCGGTTTTCCTTCGGGTAGAGGCGGATTTATCATACAGGTTCTCTAGGCTTTGTCTAGGGGCGGGTCTATTGTAACAATAAATCGTGAATTTAGTGTTATTTCAATTTTTAAGCACTATACTCAGAATAATCTATAGTTCGATAATAACTTACATGTAATTTTTTGCTTAAAATTACAAACATATTGACATTCTATTAGTATTATAACTCGCAGCTAACTTTTTATCTTATCTAGGAATTTTTGCTGAAATTTTTGAATCCGCCTCTGCCTTAGGGCCCTTGATCTGAATTGATGGGATGGTCCCTTGCTTGCTTCCGGAGAGTAAATTAGTTTTTTTTTCCCTCCACGTGGTCATACGCAGTTTGTACTGTTTTTTGACAATAAATTTATTTATTTATTTACTTAAGTTTTATCATTACTTTAGTAAAAACAAGGATTTTTTTTTTCAAATATAAATGATAGTTTATACTGTTTCAAATGTCTAATTACTTTTTCACAGTTAAAATGACAAGTCATTTCAAAAAATTATGAAACTTAGGTAATATTTCTTTATTTATACTTATAGAAATTTCACTAAACTAAAAAAAATCTCATTAAACGATGAAACACATATGACATCATCATAATTTTACTGACTTTTGGCAATGAATACCCTTTCACCAATGAAATATTTTTAAACCTACAATTACCTAATCAAACCATGATATCCAAAGCCAAAATTCCCTCGAGACAACGTCAAAGATTTAAATTAACAGTGAGAGACGTCGTAGAGTTCACTGACACCAGCGATATATTTCCACGGCTTCACTAAGAAGAGAATAGGGAAAAACTATAGATGTGTTTAATGCCTTCTTTCCATACTTTTCGACATCCCGATACTGGCAAACTCTATCATTAGCGAACTTCGCCTTGACGGAAAATTATGTTCGACTAGAAGAAAATTACAGTAATTACATCCTCGACGTTTCGTATTAGTTACAAGCATTTTGGAAACTTTACCTCTTCCAACAGACTTGTGCCAATACATGTATCAACCAGTCACAGGTCAACCTCAAAGTCGCATTTTCTGTATTGGAGCTGTGCCCCCAGACAGCCTCCAGTCTCGTTAGGGACTGACTTCAACGTTAGTCTCTAATTGTATGTTTCTGCTGAGCAGAGGGGTAGACACGGAAAACTCGAGCATACATTTCACATTCTGTATAGACGCCTCGATGTGGTATCCTATATGGTGTAGCACAAAGAAATACTTCCCATAAATTGATTGAATTCCCATAAATTGTTCATTGAAAGAAATTTGGTGTATTTAAAGTCTGGTGTCAATTAAAAATATTTGTGTCTTCCAAATTTTGCTTCCTTTCTTCTTTGTTAATATATTTTATGTATATTTGGTGTGAATTTTCACATATACTTTTATTATTGACCTGATGATGATAATATACGTATCAAAACGTAGGCAAGTTCGAAAAACATTTAATTTACTTTATTACATCAATTTCTTTTTTTTCACTTCATACGTTTTCTCATTTCTTCTTACCTAAAATGCCTTTCATCTAACTTGCATACTTCATAATTTTAACATATTTAACACAACTAACAATTTCAACAATATTTACAATCTGAAAATATTTAACATTATTTACAATCTTAATACATGTAACACATTTTCTTGTGGTATTCATCTTTCATTATTATTATGCCAATTTCATAGCGTCACTTATTGATACTAGCACACCACTTAAAAAGTTCATATTTCTCTTTAGTGTCTGTGAGTAATATGTTTCCTAGTTACCGACGCCAGTGTTTCGTTGCAATGTAAGTCAATGCTTTCCTATGGTACACTACTGATAACATAAAAGGGCCCATTTATTTTTCTAAGTCCCACGCTCTGATCAGTTTTGGATCTGTTAGGTTTGCAACGGATCTCTCCTCTTGCTTTCACTTCGAGAGGGGAAGTTTCGTTCGACCAATCGTAGGTCTATTTGAAACGGCGCCTATATTT
>NNCF01126808.1:766749-783493 GCA_002313205.1 Laupala kohalensis
AAGTTTAATTCTCGAGTTATAAATAATATAAAACTACTTAAGGAACAAATAAATTACATCTTCTAGTGACATATTTATCCACGATATAACAATTTGGTAGTAATCGTGCAACCTAAAAAAATAATCAGAGATCAATAATATGAAAACCTCGTTTCAGATAAATGAATAAAAAAGACAAATCCCTTTTATTTATTCCAATCAAATTGAAACGTATTAACTCATAATAATACCATAGGTTCTTGTCTTTATCTTTCTTCCGATTTCTTTCCTCCTTTCCTTATTTCTCTCTTTCTTTCTTTCTTTCCCTCTCTCTTCACGTGTATTGTGTAACGTAATTTCACATAATTTGTGATTCTTTTATTTTTTCATATATGTCAAAAGAAATTAAATAAATATAGAAAACTTTTGAATAAAATATGGATTTCTCGTGTTATAAATGACATTTAGAAAAATAAATGGGCCCTTTTATGTTATCAGTAGTGTACAACCGGGTTGATTTCTTATTTATAACGACGTGTAGTATATTGTGCGTAAATAAAATTGTAATTGAGATCATACTTCAAATTAGGTCTACACTGTGAAACAAATTTTATCGCAGTTTGAGTATATTAAACACCACAAAATGATACCACAAAGTGAGACGTTTGGTGAATCGTACGATTTCTACTCACATTTGTTCCGTTCCTTGTGCACATCGCGATGTGAGTCAACGGCCCGGTGAAAATTGCTCTGGACCGGGATTCGAACCCGGGACCTGCCCAGGATTGCAAGTGTGGTGTGTCACTGCACCACACGCCTCGTGACAGTAGTGTAAGGCACCTGCTCTCGCCCGGCAGCTACTAGCCAATCTGCAAACTACGGCTGGGTCCGCTGATGAAGTGCGATGGTCGTACATTCCACGAAAACGGCTTTTCACCGTCCCTTCGACGTACTTCGGTGATCGGTGGAGAAGAACGGAAGGTGTGTCCTTCGCTTTTGAGTGACGAATGTTTTCAGAATAGTGTTTATTTTCCCCCTCTTTCACCCCCGCGCCGTCACTTTCGGCTCGGCAGCAAGAGCGGGAGTTATGTTGCGCGGCTTAGAGCAGGCGGGTGGTGCAGTGGCAGCAACCTCCAAACCAAAGCAGGTGGTCCCGGGTTCGAGTTTCGATCCTCTGCTATTTTCACTTGGCCATAAACGATGAAAAATTTCCCTCCCCGAGTAGTAGTTGTGATATCATCACTACGTGAGCTGTACTTTGTGCACCCATGGCGTCAGCGCAGTGCGCCCTGAAGCAGTGGAGGTGGTTTCACTTCGCCAAAGAACGTCAGCGGCAGTGGATTCCCTTCCTCCGATAGACATCTCGCGCCCCAGCGGCATCCCACACGCATGCGCACGTCTTTCCACTGCTTTTTTTACACGACGACGAAAAAGTCAGCTTTTTACATCCCGTGCTGTAAGGCACCAACCAACAGTCAGTCTGCATGCCTTATCTTTAATCTTCCTGAAGTAGCCGTCGCCGCTCATGACTTGCCACTGTGTCCAACTATCAATTTCATGTTTCATAATTCAACTGGTCACTATATTTAGAAATATATTTTTCTTAATATTAATAACCATATTCGTAATATTTTTAATAGTATATTTTATTTTACTTTTCTTTCTCTACCATTAAATTATGTTTTACTTCTACGAGGGGCAAATATCGATGTTTCCGTGTATTCCGAACACATGGTGAGGTTTTGTCAGTTCACTTTTCTAATGTATTAAATACAGTGGGCTCTGCATCCAATGCCGTAGTATTAACTCAATGAATGGGCTACCTAACTGTACATGTTCAAAATAAATAACCCACCTAATATATGCGTTTATACTCTCTAACTTGATAAGTTGGAAAAAATATAAATGTATTAATATTTATATTTTATTTATATTATTAAAATATAAAGATATAACAACTAATATTTTATACCCTCGCTGAAGATGTGGTTTTGGAAAAAAAAGATATGTTACGTGCCGTCTACATCATTACGATACAGCAATCGCCCAAAAAGTAAAGAGAAACCCAAGGAACACCACTTCTATGGATCAAGTCAGAGGTATTGACTCTTGGACTCCAACCCTATTTTTTTCCGCAACATTTTCACGAAACTCGAATTAGGTAAATATAATGTGCCTGACATATTTGTAAGGGAGTCTTCGAAAGAAAAGTCGCAACTAAATTAATATTAAAATATTTGTATTGAAAATCCTTCACCACTTCAAAAACAATAATAAACTTGATATGTTTCTTTTAGTCTCGCAGAAAACAATTAATTTTTTTATTCTCCGAATATTCTAAAACATCAATTAGGTCTGAGGACGTCTTAGGATTTGTTTACATTTCTTTTTTAATTCTACTCCACTGGTTGAAACAAGAATCAATAAACGTTATCATTTTATTTGTCATTCATCCTCAGATTCAATTTGTAATAGAGAAAGGGTTTTGCTACTCAATAAAATGCTGCGAATAAAAATTAACCTCCATTACGCAACCTCACTCATACACATTGCAGTATTTGAAAATATACAGCAATGTGTATATCTCTCAGACGAAAGATGTTTAATAATCTTTAGTTTAAGTGATAGATTAAAAGCAGTAAAACGCATAATCTCAAAATATTTGTTTGTTCTATTAAAAAATTGATTTTATTAAATTTGATTATTTTTTAAGTTTAGATTACTTGTGGAGAGGGAAAAAGAAAATTTTTGTGCATCACCTGAAACATTCTGTTTAGAGAGGGAAAACCCAACACATTAAAACGAATAGCTACCGCCGTTTGATGCTTCTAATATAAATCTCTGTTCTTCGTGAGTAAAGACCGTAAAATGTGTATTATGTAACGTTAACTCTAGTTGTAAAACTCATACGCGTCTCAATTTACACGATGTGTGTTATCGTACATCTTAAAGTTGTAAGCAGAGCTTCCTCCTCTAAAGTTTCTAGGAGAAATCTTGGGTAGAACCAAACGAGACGTTTACGGGCCATTTCTCTGGTAATGTTTAAAATTAGCATGTTAAAATCGGGCTGGAGGTGTTGAAGCTTGGTTTTAAGATCGTATCTGACCAACAGTAGAGAAATGCGATCAGAGACGTCAGTCAAGAGCGCGCTGACGGTTGTGGAAATACGATAGAATTCCTGCACCTGTTACTGTTTAACCCTCAGATTTCATTACTATTTCAGTAATCTCCCGTGTACATATTTTCTGTTATATGAAATAAAATTATTTCTTTATTGAAGTTTTTGAAATTTAAATATTGTCCATAGATGGCAGGGCTGATGCAGTCGCAAATCGTAATCGGTTCCAATTTCGAAAAGTATTTTTTTTAAGTTCAAAAAACATCCGAAAAAAAAATTGATTAAAAAAATTCTGTAACTTTCCTTAATTTATAACTTTTGAAGTTCGACAATTTGATCATGAAATGGTAGTATTCAAACACGAAAGTAATTTGGTGACATTAATTATTTGCAATCGTTCATTTACAATATCTTAATTTTGTTTACGTTCTACGAATAGAAATGAACATACATAATAGAATATGTATGAGATATCAGATATAATAATATTAATAATAATAATAATAAAATTTAGTGTATAAAAGTTACAAACTGCATATGACCACCTGGAGGACAATAAACTAATTTATTGAAATCAAAATTACAAATAGTGAATACATCAAATTCATACTTCATTATTAAATTATATTTGTTACACTTGGATGCAACGACAAGAATTTTTATGAGAGCAAAATCTTCTCAGTTTACTACCTCATTTTCTTCGTTTCACAATTCGAAATTACTTTATTCATTGATGCCAGGCAACATCCAGAAAAGCAACATCGAAATGGGTCACTAGGTTATTTTTTCCATAAAGAGAGCCCTTGATAAAGGGTTTTGAAGATGGAAGTGGTACTTATGGTTTCACTCCATGTAAATTATATTGCTCCCATCGAACGTGCAATCACGAAATGTTGAAAATTTGCATAGAGCACGGACATAATTTAAGGGAAAATGAGTTCATGTTATTCATATCCAGGACAAAGTTTTCTTCTCCTACATTACGAAACAGAAAATACGTATCTTGTGACAGGATCTCTTCTTGCGGAATTTCTCAATGATTACTTAACTCTTAATTTTTAATAAATAAATTAAATCGCATTTGACACCATAATTATTAGGTCGATGGAACAAATTAGTTTAAAATTTGAAACTGGCAGATGTAAAATACGAAATTACACAGAGTCAAAATATAGAAAAGAAATTTGAAAAAAATAGTACACCAGTAGCATACATAGGCTGGGGAGGGCCTCAAGCCGCCACCTGTGAGAGGCCTCCAAATTGGTCAGATAAAATAATATAAACATCTTAATTTGAATACCAATGCCCTCGAAAACTGTTTTATAATAGTAAAATAAAGAATAGTTAAGATTATTATAAAATACATCGCAAGTTTTCATTTAATTTTTTTTTGAAATACACTGGTGCTATCGATACACGTATGTTGTCAAGCCAAAAACGTTTGAGAGTGACATGTGGATTAGAGGCCTCCAAAAGACCGCCCTGAGCCTTATCACATGAAGGTAAGCTACTGTATCTACACCATCCCGTCCCTGGTTTTCTCCAGGTCTCTTTGAGATATTTGAACAGAGTTGATAAGATGGTCTCTATGTTCGCTTTCGAAAAAGCGCATTGTGATGACTTTCGGTCAGGTGAAAATGGCGACGAGCCGGGAATCGAACCCGGTCTGGTGAAAATGGCGACGAGCCGGGAATCGAACCCGGTCTTGGTGGAAATGGCGTACAGGTGGTGTAGTGGATATCACCCCTGCGGTCAATGTAGGAGTCTCGGGTTCGATTCCCGGCTCGTCGCCATTTTCACCTGACCGAAAGTCATCACGAATGTTCTCCACGTGTAGGGTACACGGAAGAAATATACGCATAAATAAGCGTATTATTTATTAAAAATTAATGTAGCATTTTTAATTTAAAATGTTTCAATATTATTTTTACGATATTGAACATTATTTTCATACTGTTTAATTATCGTGCTGAGATAATGACGAGAGGCAAACACAACAGAGAGTGCGGCGGTAGAGCACCTGCGGCGATGGCATGCGGTCCCGGGTATGACCCCGGACCGTCGCGATTTTCATCTGACCGATGACTATATGCAAAACACAAGAGACTTTCACAAATTCAGCAAATATTTTCTTCATATTTCTGTAGTTCCTGATGGAATAAATCGAAAATTTCTATGTCGAATTCTAATACTTTACAAGAATGCGTAGTAGTAATCCAAATTGATTTGTATGTAAACAAAAAAAATTCAGATTTGTATGGGAAACAAGATTCTTTAAATTATTTTTTACTGAACGTTATTATCCATGGATCAACCCGAAAGTTTTTACAGACGTAGGATGATAAGTTTTGTACATTTAGAAAACACAAAGAATGGTGAAATCAATAGGCAGCTCCAAAGAATTGGCACAGACACTAAATCATACAGTGGAGAAAAAATAATTCAAATAAAAATAAAATTGTATCAAATATAATATTGTTATTCTTTATTTTTATAAGACTAACAATATTATATTAGATACAATTTTATATTTCGTTTCTATTTTCTTTTGTATTCTATTTTTACTCTTATGAAGATAATATTGTTCGTCGTATAATTGATATCTATACAACAAAGTAAAAATAACTAATCAAACAACTTTTCAAATATTTATCTGTTACAATTGCAATTAATTAAAAATTGATATTCACAGTACGGATTTCAGATTACATAAATAGACCATTTCGTACCGTATCACAAAGTTGGTAAGGAAAGGGTTAATACAGAATCGCATTCCGGATACACTTTCCTCCAGCCACCTTCATACATAGACTGTTTTTCGAAAAAGAAATATGGTTCGTAAGATGGAAGTGAATTTCTTTTCTGTACTGTTGTGTTTATATAAGGGGTACGGCCGGAAGTTATCTTAAGATGAAGGTTGCCGCGGGTGGAGCCCCACTGCCGTAAACATTAAAATTCCATCCAAACATCGATTCATCATTGAATACAGCAAACGAGTGGTTGCGCTTGTTTGTGCATCCTCTCCTCTGTGGACGAAGTTGATGACCAAAAGCATTAGCGCGTGTTCTACAGTCTGCGTGAGGTACATAGTGATTTCCACCATCCACTCGCACAGGAAGAGCGAAAGTGCAACAAATTGGAGAAGTTACAACACGTGCGGTCGTGTGTATTCGTTTATCTCGTCTCCATCTGTATGGCCAACTTCTATGCGAGCAATTCGAATGAGGCTCCGTAAATCTTACCATTATGAGGGTCACCCATCCAACACACAACTTTACACCGACAACTCGAACAATTACTTGGTCGTAGATAAGAAAAAGATCTCTCCATACCCTTAAATTAACAGATGCGGGGTTATGGCACAATATTATTAAGGGTGTTGTTTCCTGGTCATTAAGATTACGTTAGTCACGTTCTCATTTGTTTCCATTTATAATTTTCTTTTTCTTCTTCAAGGTAACGAACATAATGCAAAGTCGATTGTTGCACAAAACAAAGAAAAACATATGCGATGAAAATATTACTGCAGTTTATCAAAAGTAGATCACGAAATCAAATTATTTTCTTTGGAAACAATACGTCTATAAAGATTATTAATATCGATACCACCTCGAGTTTTGTTTGTTTTCGTTCCACCAATACGATCTTGATTTGTTCTTTCACGAAAATACATTACGAATAAACTCTTCGGGTAGCAACTAATTGTACAATCCTGACATCTCATCCCACTCGATTTTTAAAGGCGTTAGGATTACAGAGACAGGTGAATCCTCGCATTCAAGACAGAGGAGATTCTTAGAAGAAGACAGCTCTGTGTGGTTTGAAGGAGGTTTGGCCTTCACGCCTCCACATCTATCTCAAGAAGCGGCCAAGTGTGTTCCGCGAAGTGGAGGAAACACCTCTTCAAAGCTTTATTGAATACAATGAGAGTGTTATTTGAGTGTGTGCTATTCATTCTGGTTATCTCCAAGCGTAATAGAATCTTGCGGGAAACTCGTTTGAACGGAAATTATAATAAATTATAATAAATTTACCGTCGAAAATGCAGTAATAAAATGCGTATGACCCCTTGGAGGACAACGAATTTTCTCTCCAGAAGCAAACAAGGGACCCTCCCGTCAATTCTGATCATGATAGAGGTGGGTTGAAAATTTCATTACTCCTAAGATACGAATGAAAATAATTAGATACGTACCAACTAAAGCCAACAAATTTGTATGCATGTGCAAACTAATGTAAGTAGATCCATATGTAAGTAGAAGAACTTCAAGAAACTGATTCAACAATGATACAAATTATGCACGAATATCCCACAAAGTATATTAAAAGTTTTTGACTGACTTCGCGAGGTCACTTGGAGATATTCGGTCTTCAACAAGCAGGGTTCTCAAAGTTGGTGTTTTCAGTTGCATTGATGGGGATCAATGACGGCGATTGGGAATCAAAAGTGGGGAAGGTGGGTCAAGAAAAATATTGACAATTTTCATTTACACGACATTTTCTGCATATTTCCACAAAGTATGTTTGTAGTCGTTGAACACTTGGTTGAGCTTTGTCACGAAGGACGAGGAGGTAACCCGATGTCTATCAGCGTGTCTGGCTCAGTAGAAAGATTGTAGATCGTATTAAATCACATGTCACCACCACACTATCACCATCAGGCGATTAGAGGTGGGGGAGGGCTACCCCCGCTTGCCGTATTCCGAAGAAAAGAAATCTTAAAGAAAATGATTATAAAAATATTCTCTAGTTTTCTCTCATCTCCCTAAAATTGAACAAAATTAGGAACATTAAAAATAAAAATTACGAGGAACCCAAACTCTCCCTAGCTTTATTCCCTAATTTATACCATCTCAGAAAGTGATGTTAAGGAAATTTTCAGCTCATAGAAAATGATATTATTATTGACGTTTCTTTACAAAACTTAATTTTACAGATAAATTGAGAGATCACCTTCAGAATCCTTAGATATTCAACGAGGTACTGTTGTTACTCCATGTTTAATTAGAGCAAAAGTGATACATTATTGTCTTAACTCTGCTGAAAATAGTTTTGTCCCGAGGCAAACAGAACCCTTTTGGTGGACTCATTAAAATGGGTTAAATGGCCTTTTTCGTGGACCCACTGAAAAGGGTGCGTTGATCCATTTAAAAGGGTGCAAACCCATTTTAAAGGGCTCATCGACCCTTTAAAATGGGTTTCGTTTGCCTAGGAATGCTATTTCAAGACACATTATCACCACAATCTTTGTGTCAGTGACTGTTCTTTTATCTAACATCTATCTTCGAAACGCCTCTACTTCATTTTTGTAATAACACAGAAAAACAGGTTTTAAGAAATTAAAAAGCAATTAATCATGGTCTGTGAAGGGAAACCTTTCTTTTACTACCTCTTGAAGACAAAACTAATGCACACATGTACACAAGCTAAGCCTATCAACAACATTTGCCTGAATTGATTTTTTTATCGGAAATTTTATTGCATTAGAAAAAGAAGAGCGTAGAAGCGATTCCATCGAAATTTGTAATTTAACTTTTGAATTTGGACTTTTGAAATTTGAAACTTGGTCAAATACATTTCCCTTCATTTTTAGTGGTAAAGGAGTTAATTCTATAACAAACCAACCCTAGAATTGCAAGATTTCTCTCGTCAGGGTGCTTATGACATACTAGTTACAATGACATATTAATATTGTTGACGACCCCTAAATCCAATAATAATAATAATAATAATAATAATAATAATGAAGAGACCTTTTCGAGACTTAAACAATGGAAGTTAATCTTGGTAAAACAAGAAAAAAAAACATGAAAGTACAAGTTTTTAGCCACACAATCTTACGTATTGTTAGAAATAACTGAGCAAACAGAAACACCACGAATATGTCGTCAATGATTTATAAACTAGTGACATGACAGTACACTAAGCACGCCTATGTACTTAGCACTCCTCGTATATATTGTTCCTGACTTGAAGACGGACGATTGTTGCACCGACGTGTGCGTTAGAGAACTTCGATTCAACACGTTGGACAAAGTCAAAACATCTCAGTTGTATGTCCGCTAATGAATCGATTTGATACATACGTTGCAAACTCATGTAGCTCCATGAATGAAAGAAGAATTGCTGACGTCATCCTTCGCTTTGAAAAGATACGATGACTTATGGAGAGCACACAAACCTACCATGACTTTCGAGTTACTCTGACTGGTCGGTTGAAAGGGCAGGTTAGAGAAATCGATTAGGAAAAAAAAGCGAATGTTTTAATGATCGTTATTCGCGCGTACGAACCGGATCCAAAGCACATCCACCTCTTATGTTTTCTCTTCCTTATTTTACCAAATTTGCAATTTTATTCGTAGGATGAACATTAGTTTGCATTAAAAAGCAATCGCTTATAACTGCAGTGAATTGCCGCTTACATAATAATAAAAGACGCTTCAATAAATATGGGGAACTTATTTAAATTGTTTTTGTGAGATGCAACGCTCGATATTGAAATAAAAAAATTAACGAAAAAACTTTTTTTAAACAAGCTTTTATATAAAAAGTCGGTACTAAAAAGTCAAAATAAATGTTCAGTAAAATTGAAAATAAAAAATGTTGATAAAAAAATCAGAAAATTTTAAAAGCTTGAGGCGTGAAGCCTAATTACTACTACTATTATAAAATTTCTGAGAAAAAAAAGCCGCAAGTTTTAAAAATTTTCTGACTTTTTTTGGTCAACATTTTTATTATCAGTTTAACTGAACATTACTTGTGGTGCCAGGGTTGTCTCATTCCCACAGTGCTTGTTGTCAGATAGTCAATCATCCGTGTACCAAGTTTAGTTGAAATCCAGGCATACCATAATTTTGGTGGGACATACACTCATACACAGTTACGTACCCCTATTTCATCTTCTTAAGGGTAGTAAACTGATACCAAACTCATCAATTGTCATGAAAACCACACATATCTGTAAAATTTCAGCTCGATTGGAATCTTGGGGAAGTGACCGAAAAACAAATTACCAATTTTTTAATGGAAGGACAACATACATACAAAGGAAGGAAGTTAAATAACAGCTATTAAAAATGGCTGTCCATGAAAGAAAGGGCAGATGATACCCAAGGTCTCTTGAAACCCTGGTCAAGGAATATGCGACGACATCTTACATCCGTACGTGTGTTGAATTGTTCAAATAACGTTCCTGTGGCATTGATGGTCGGGTCGAGTATCCTTCTATTAATGTTCCTCTTTCAACCACGTCCTCAGTCAACTTAAATGTTGACAGAGGTCTTCTATGTTTTAATGACTGATCAAAGAGTAGCGTCGTCTCAGATTTCTAATCCTACAACTCACATATTTCTTTCGAGACTCGTGGCGCTGTTGAGGGAGGTGTTTTCTATTGACATAATTAATTAATTATATATGGTAGACTGGGCCTAGAGGCATGGATGGCGTAGGGGGTTGCTCATCAGCGCGCTAAGCTGGAGTCCTGGGTTCGAATTTCGGTCCTGTCACCTATTTCATAATTAATTATCTTTCTTTCTTTAATTTTTTTTTAAGAAAAAAGTTGTATTCTGGATATCTTTTAGTACCTATTGATTCCGAGAGGCCGCAAATAAATACAATCACGATTGTAAAATCATATTTTCCTTCAAAGCGAAGTAAAAGTGGAATGACAATATTGACTCCACGACGCTATGAAGTACGTAGTTTCAAAGAAGTTCATTGTAACAAGAATCGGCGTCAAGGACCGACCATTGATTCGAGACGCTCGAAAGAATAATGATTCTAAATTGATGGAACCACTAAGACGAAAGATGGGAAACAATGTTCCAATGAAAACGACCCCCTGATGCAACCTTCAGAAATGAAGTATTTGCTCTAGCATTTTTCTGAACGAACACAGAAATAATAAAATAACGAAAAAATAATCTTAGGGTAGCACGTTTACTTAAAGAGAGACGCTTAGGATCAGAGATGGTTGAATTCATTTTCACATTCACTTCGCAATCTCGAAAGGAATACAAATGACAAGTAATAAAACATATTCGATAAACTTTTATGTACGATGAAAATTGGAAGTAGAGAAATGCTTGTGTCATGATGAAAGATACGAAATCAAAATAAATGAATGCTGCGTGAAAGAGACGAGATGACAGATCAAGTGAAGGAGTCGAAGAAATATTTATTAGGATAATAGTTAATACTACAGGTTGGTGAGAGGTGGTTCGGTCCTATAATATTCAGTGTAATGGAAAATAAGATGAATAAATTTACACAAGAAAGGAGTTACGGGAGTGAAGAGAAAACTGAAGGTACTCTGTTATCCTCACAAGACAAGATAAACGTCAAGTATGTTCCGAAATTAACATTGATGGCATTAATTCATGATACAACCATCAAATGGTCACATTGTAAAAAAACATGTCATCTGTTTAGGTTCAATAGAGTAACAATACAATCAGCATTTTATTATGTTTCATTAAGTATTCTGTTATTTCAGAAACAGAAATTTTAGAAAATAAAATAAAATATCGATATCAAAGAAGGTTAAGTATCCCAGTATCATCCGCTAATCTCAGTCAATAACTGGTTGGGGCATGGTCCTAAGAAATTGATACCACCACTGTCCAAATGGGAAAGATTTTTGGGCTTCGTATTGTCAGCAACAGTCGATCCAGTGAATAATTTTGTGTGCTTTTGCACATTTATGTGGCTGTTTCAAATAGTATTTGAGCTTCAATTAATGTATTTTAAAAATTAGGATATGGTTCAGTGAATACACATTGCGGAGATATGATACAAGAGCTTCGTTAATTTTATAGGTAGTTTACAAACAAATTTGATTTCTCATACATTTCATAGAGCTCGTAATCATGGATAAACTGATTAGATGAGAGGTTGTTAGGTAGATGTGCATCATCAAATCACATAGAGAGATTAGTGGTTTAAACAGAGAAAAGTTTATACTATGTTTTGAAATATCCATAAAACAACACTTAATTTTTTTGCCACTCGAGAGAATAGTTCAAATCCAATTTGTTGAACCCTAATGAGAAGGAAGCTGCTCGAACATAAGCGAAACTTGTTCTTGAATAGCGACTCCCCATTTATTGCAGACTCGGTGTGTCTTCATGCGAATATGTGGTTATATTACGACGCTTGAAAAGGAAGGTTTGTGGCAGAACGAAACCGCAGGATACGAGAATGAATGACAGAGTAAGATCTGCACGGAGGACAAAAGACAAAGCTCTTAATTACGGTAATATGCGGTTTATGTGGCGGTATTGTGCTTCGGCGAAGTACTTTGGTGCCACGAATTTCTATTCATCTGCGAACCCTCTCGGATTATCTGATGATATGTTCTTCGCAATAAAAACTTACGTGCCGTTTCCAATTATTCAGCATCCGTGTTTTTTAATAACAATTTTACCTAACCGCAGCTCAAATTACGGAAATAAGTGAAGTTTTCACAAATTTTTGTCAATTTTAATCAATGATGTAATGAGGAATTAAATAAACAGTTAAAAAATGTATTTCATCGTTTCATTAAATTATTTCATGAATTCATAAATGTAAATAGTTCATTTTTAAACTCTACGACAGAAAAAAACTATTAAATTAATGAGATAATTTAATTAATGAGTTCAATTTTTAATATTTACTGTTGGAATTTATTTTTACATGATAACATAAATTAATTGCTTTTATTTTTCTGCGTGGTCTTCGATGAAAAATATACAACGCACAATGGACATACACCTCACAACGAATTGTTTTCCCCCTAGTTATCTAAGAACCAACTTATAAATGTCATGAATTGAAACAATCAAACACAATACTTTTGTTTATATAAGTAATTCAATTGTATTCTTTGTTTCTGTATAACTGATGTTCTCACTAAAACAAAAATGTATGTAATAGCATTCAACACATACAAACCATAGGTAATTTACTCCCACTATGTTGCGATGTTATAAAGTCATTGAGTCAGAAATGAACGTCGTAATCGGACCCACTGTTCCTACTTTTGTTTCATCAGTTAGGAAAAGTAAATGATTGCAAATCACGGAAGACATTACAGAAAAAATTTATTGGATGTCTGCAATCCCTAAAAGTAATAAGGAATCCTGTTGTCCACGTAAATCCTTGCGGAGAATTATCGAAGTCTGTAGTTACTACAGAAAAATCAGTATTTAATTTGTGAGAGTGAGACATAAGATAATGCAACCCCTCGATAACTGACGGCAGAAATATCTCATTATTTACAAAATGGTAAGTCTATTACGTTTCCGCCGCTGTTGTAGTTTCATCCCGTATATAATTTACTGAAGCTCCTTTGTTTTGACAAGGCTTACCATACGAAGGATGAAGATTTTGCAAATGTCCATTCCATTCTAAAATATGGTATAACATTTTGGGGACAAGCACCAGAAACAAAACAAACTTTTAGTTTACAGAAGAGAATAATACGAACAATTACCAATACCAATAAACTTTCTTCGTAAAAACCATGATTTCAAAAGTTGAAAATACTTCCACTGCCATGCATGTACATTTTTGAAACTTTGAACTTTGTAGAAAAGGATCTGCTAGGCAAAGGACCACTCTATAGATTTAATTCCACTGTTAATGTTCACAACACTAGACAGGCCAGAAATATCCATCAACCACAGATAACATCCACTCTTAGCCAAAAAAGCACTTATAATGCAGGTATACAGCTATATAATGCGTTACCACTAAACCTTAAAAACATCAATACACTGAACCCATTAAAAACAAAACTCAAACAATTCTTACAACAGAAACTCTACTACAGTGTACAAGAATTCCTCTCCTCAGTTACAATAACTTATGTATGACATACAATCTGTTAGAGGTAATCATTAGAACAAAGGTGCAGAAGGTGACCCCTGATGCAGGAAACGATCTAACAACATCAAATTACACTGTTTTAGCATAAATATAGATCTTGACATAAATTAATAAAATAAAAGTAAAATAATAGAATTACTACTAAAAATATCTGATAACCCTAGCCTAAATAAATATTAATATTCCTTAATAGTAAAAAATAATTGTATTTTATGTTAATTTCTACTTAGCCTAAGTTAAATGAGTATGGTTAAATGTATCAAAATTATTATAATGTTGTTATTCTTATATGTAAGTATTATTGTTATTGTTGTTACTACTATGCCTCGTTCGTACATCATTGTTATGATATCTGTGGTTCAATAAAATATTATTATTATTATTATTATTATATGGCATCAGTCGCATTTATGTCACTATTTTAATTACTGTAGATACACGGAATTTTCTAATTTTCATATATTATGTGACAAATTACAACTCACCAAATTCTGTTTTATCAAATTTGCAACTATTCTGTTTTACGAATTTTTTTTTTTTGCTTTTTCGAGAACAAGAACTTATTGGTAATCCTCTCAACTTACATATTCTATTTCTATTTGGTGTAACAAATTGCCCGTGAGTTCATCTGTGACGTGGTTCTGCAGAGATGTTTTTTATCCGTTCCAACTTACTGAATGAGAGGTTGGCACCAAGTGAGACGTTATATACTAATAACAGTTCATTGATATTTGACACTTGCTGCATGCTATCCAGGATTATAAGACGAAAAATAATAATTGGTTGCGGTCATAATTACATCACAAGGTTTTTAATTTTGGTCTTCGCAGAATACGAATCATGGTTGTACCTGTGATGATGGAGGGATAGAGAAAGGTATCACGCTGCATACGTAAAAAGAAACTTAATACCAGCTTTTATCGATCTAATGGTTGGTAATCGTCAAAATGGTTGACTGATGATTTTATTGGGGGATTTTGTAACTCCTGATCACCAATAATTAAAAATAAAATTAAATGGAATAGTATAAAATTACTTTTTGACCTTGTATCTGGGATTGAGAAATGTAAACGAACAACGTTCGAAGTGCTAAAAATAGGTTTTTTTTACAGGAGACACATTAAACCGATAAAGCGCCATAAGTAATATGAGGAAAATTGAAAAATCATAAGAGATTACTTGTTTAACGTTGGTGCCTGCAAAAAAATATCCAAATTTAAGGTGTTCTTTTGAATTGTTTCAAGGGACAAGTACTTAAAATAGCAAAATTTTCTTGAACCAGTTAAAGGTGCAAAATAATTAAAAACCGGAGAACGTTCGAAGTGCCACCCGTCATGACCGTAAATCCCTCCTAATACCCCAAAGGGATAGTACCCCAAAGAGAGTATGTCTCACGCCTGATAACCATTTTATCTCGCGTTGTGGCAATTTATTGAAAAAGTAGTAAAATATAGAATATAATGTATTATAATATCGGTTTCTCAGACTGTTATTACATAATACATGTTAACTTCGCGATGACGTATTTCCGCAACCATCTTCCTGCTTCGTCGAAATAGGATCATACGTGAAGTGCAGTGCACTGTAGTGAGGTGATTAAAGTCTAAGGGTTTAGAGTATGCTCAGAGTGAATAGTAGTAGTGAAGTGTACATGATTGTTCTCAGCAACACTGTTTTGGTTTAATTTATTACAATTATTGATTTCTTTTATTAATGTTATAGCAATTACTTTTACACTACGGATATAGGAGTAACGACATACGTGTGTATATTGAGCGTGTTTGTAGGTATTAGTGTGTTTCTGTAACTGTTTGTAAGCGAAAATGTATGTGAAATGCGCTCATATGAGCCTCATGTAGATAATTAATTTCTTGAATCCAATTTCTTTCTCGTTGTAACCATGTGTAATAATTTTCTAAGCATTTTGCAACCGAGCATTTCTCACTAGCAGACTAAAAACTTATTATTATGTATACGCCCAAGCAATGTTTTGGCCGTCACAGCAATTAAAGTAATCAATAGGAAGCACTTAAGCCAATAACCACAGCATTGGCATTGTCAAAAAGAACGTTTTCCGCGAAAGACAAACAATAAATTATTTTGGCATTTAGAACTTTTTCCATTTACAGGCCTCAAGTCTGTTCTAATCTGCACGGAGGAGAGACATAGGAAATTTATAGGACATGTGAATTGAATTAAAGAGTTAAGTAGCACTTAAAAATTAATACATTATACATTTAGATTAAGGTGTAGTAGTGAAAGTAGAATTAAATCACTAAAATATCTTAAACTGTCATACACAAAACGAATAACATGCTCTAATTGTTATTTTAACTTAAAAAACGTACCTCATTTAAATGAGATAATTGCAATTAAAATTGATGGTTTAATACATTGCGTCTTATGGAGGTTACACTTATTTTCAAAAAAAGACCAACATTAAAACACGAAAATGATAGAAGGTTACTCTGATTTGTAGGTAAATTTTTCCTAGTAATTTTTACATCACTTTTATCAATAGGTCACCAGACAATTGAGAAATATATTTTACTTTTTCCGAAGTGATATGTATAAAGACATTTTTTTGCATGATTGAGTTGTCTCATATTAATTTAGTTTTATGTGTACTCAACTTTGCCACGATTGTGTACATTAATTCTGTAACCCCATCCTGGCGCGGGTTTTGCTCCGGTTTTCCTTCGGATGGAGGCGGATTTCTTATACAGATTCTCTAGCCTTTGTCTAGGGGCGCGTTTATTGTAATAATAAATCGTGAAT